>JBBBDQ010001916.1:0-35000 GCA_037127315.1 Ascarosepion bandense | reverse complement strand
GAACAGGCAGGAGAGAACCAAGGGGAGGAATGAGGTTTGAGACAAAACTTCCTGGTAGATATGAAGGCATCAATGCCACCTTTCACCCAGGACGATATCTCAGAGGCACAGTCATCAACTGGGAGATCGAACGCTTTTCCCCAAGGGACGTCGCGTAGGAAGTCGCGGAAGACGGCCCAGTCAGCTCTTTGGTAGCAGTAGGAGGTTCTATAAGTAGGAGGCTCCTGGGGGAGTGAGAGTGGAGAGAAATATTAAGAGAGACAACAGCATGGTCAGAGTTGCCGAGAGAGCAAAGCTGCGCGACCTGGCAGGAGTTAGGTGCAGAGCTAAAGCATATATCTAGTAGAGAGGCGTGTCTAGAGGAAGTGCTTGGAAAGCGTGTGGGGAAGTCCACTACTTTCATAAGGGATTGGGAAATGGCAAAGTTCATGCCATGGATGCCTGCTGAATCAGTAACAGAGTCTTTAAGCCACTCAGTATGATGGGCGTTAAGATCTCCGAACACAAATATGTGAGCGAATGGGTGGTAGGAAGTAGCCTTATCTATATTGTCAGAAATGCTGTCTAGAAGTGAGCAGTCGGGAGAAGAGGGGGAACGGTAAAGGAAGAAAAGGTAGGTAACCAAACAGAGAAGTGACAGACGGAGACATACATATTGGTGGGCAGTGGATTCGAGTGATGTCACCCTAGCTCATGCACATGGACAGTGGAATCCTTTGTTAAGAGGGGAAGATAACCAGGAATCGGGAAATCAGAGGTGGGAATTGATGAGTTGAGGTTAGTCTCACAGAGCGCTAGGATGTCAGAGGACTTTTCGTAGAGGAAAGCTTCTACGTTACAAAGGTTAGTATGAATGCCCTGGATGTTAGTAAAAGAAATGTTAAGAGATTTTGGTAATTTGAGTTTGACTGGTTTAGGGTGTTTTTTGATTCCGTTTATCATGTTAAGGTCTTACTGGTAGGGAGGGACCTTGAGTGGAGGATGCAATTATCCGAGATATGCGCTGAGATGGAAACTGGCTCGGGCTGCATCATAGTGTGGCCTCGGGGTTGCCCACCGAAAGCGCTTGTAGGGACACCTATCCATGCGCGACATGGCACTACAAGAACCCCGATATTATGCAAAGAACAACTACCATTGGAATGACTCAGATTTCAACAAAGGATATATTCAGTGTCTAATTACAGCCACACTCGAAAAAAAAAAACAGCGAACCACACATTCCCGCAGATTTTTTTTTTAATCGTATCACCCCGAGCAAGGCGGTAACGCCACTGATGTACAAGGGTCTACGTAATAGTGAAAAGATTGGAAAAGAGAAAGCCGGAAACCACATCCTAAACAGGGAATAAGAGATGAGCCTCTTAACCTGTTCAATAGACATGGATAGAGTGTGAACCGGGCGATAGATAGATCTATCTACTCCAATTGAAAAAAGTGAGAAGATTGAAAAAGAGAAAACCGGAAACCACATCCTAAACAGGGAACAAGGGATGAGCCTCTTAACCTGTTCAATAGGCGTGGGTGGAGTGTGAACCGGGCGATAGATAGATCTATCTACTCCAATTAGATCTATCTACTCCAATTAACGAAAGCCCTGAAAGAAACATAAAATAACGAAACAATTCATATATCTTCTTCCAACAAAGGGGTGGAATTATAAATATGGACAAACACATTTATCAACAAAAACTGAGATTCCTTCTCAATGATGATAATATTTATGAAAAAATAAGCGAACACAAGGTTTTGTTGGTAGGGAGGGACCTTGAGTGGAGGATGCAATTATCCGAGATATGCGCTGAGATGGAAACTGGCTCGGGCTGCATCATAGTGTGGCCTCGGGGTTGCCCACCGAAAGCGCTTGCAGGGACACCTATCCATGCGCGACATGGCACTACAAGAACCCCGATATTATGCAAAGAACAACTACCATTGGAATGACTCAGATTTCAACAAAGGATATATTCAGTGTCTAATTACAGCCACACTCGAAAAAATAACAATGAACCACACTTTCTCGCAGATATACGAAAGTTCTGAAAGAAACATAAAATAACGAAACAATTCATATATCTTCTTCCAACAAAGGGGTGGAATTATAAACAAAAACTGGGATTCCTTCTCAATGATGATAATATTTATGAAAAAATAAGCGAACACAAGATCTGAACAAAAACACAAAAAATTAAAAACGAAACCAAGAAATTATTTTTAAAAGAATGAAAACAGTTTCTAGTTTAAACTCATCGAATATCAATTGAAAACACTGATACTCTACGGATAAAAGAGAATACATGAACCAGATATCCCGATGAGACCAATTATCTCAGCAATAGTTATCCCTGTAGATAAACTAAGCAGCACACTAGCTAAAATTTTAGCCCAACTTCTTCATTAGCGCCTTGCATATAAAAAAGAAACTCTGGTGATCTTTTTGTTTTTGTCTTTTTTTTTAATCATTTCTTCCCAAGCAAGAAGGGACCGCCACTAGTGTGCAAGGGGTTACAGCGAGAGAAAAAGGGATTCAAGATGAACGTGATTCAATAGGATAGAAGATAGCAATTAGAGTTTGTTTTTTTAAGATTGCGTTGTAGTGCAGTAGATATCGGCTTGAAACGAGAAATCGGTGAGCCGAGTTCGAATTCCAGTTGAATTCATTGCTTTCACTTACACACAATTATCCTTGGGAAATGTATCTCTTCTCTCCAGTTATGGGTTAAATAATAGGAAAGATTGGGTTCTATAGCCTTGGCTGGCAACCAGTCTACCGCAGATAGCAAAGGCAACCTACTGCGGGATAATCTTCTGCCCAGTCAGTCATTTCTCGAAAGAGACATGATCGCCAAAACGTGCATCACGTATGGCACTTAACTGACTGACTGAGAGCTATCAGGGAAGCAAGTAAACGGAAGGGAAATCCATAGGTGAGAAGTGCGAGAAAATAAACAGTTGGAGTAGAAGTTGATTTTCTAAGCGCCACAAGACCGTAAATATGAGGTACCCAGTGAGGATCGACCGTAAATATGAGGTACCCACTGAGTCAATCTTGCTAACCGTTACATCGCGTTACATCGCGTCGAAGTGCCCAAATTGTTGGAGTCGAAGTGGTAGTTGCCAATGGCGATTCTACGGGAAGGGCAAAAACAAGGAAAGGAACCATTTCAATGCAGCCAATGGAAAATCGACTGCATTCAGAGGGTTGCTCATATTTGGAGAATTAGGGGGAAAAAGTAACTTTATTGTTCGGCGATGATAGTTTATAACAGGAAACAATCTGGATTCGATTAATTATTTGACTCATTCATAGCCTTCAGCTATTTTCGAAACACTCATAGATTTTTTTCTCCTCAAAACTTTTATAAGTTTCTAAGGATCGGACCAGTCCATCACGTAGAAGCATTTAGCAAACTAAAAAGATAAGATTATTTACATTGTTCGCACGGTTGTCCTCATCTTTATTGCCATGTTTACGACACTTCGGCTGTTGCCCCACTACACACACTTTTGTAACCTACAAAAATTTATGAAACTGATCAGTCTCTGATTTTGATAGAATTTGATGTTTTGTTTCAGGCTTATGGAGAAATGATATTATTTAAATTATTTCCGTATTTCTCAAAGTAGCTTCTTGATTGTAGGGTCGGACTTTGACGAAAAACATAAATTAATTTTTAGCTGATTTTTGTACGGACATGGTACACACAGAATTTTGCAATCCGTTGCATTATTTTATTTTCGCATTTTTTTTTTCAGCATTTATTTTTGTGTTTCAAAAAAGGTTTTGTAAAGAAAAAAAAACAGAGTAGACAAATCACATTGCTCTGCTAGTTTTGACGTTAATATTAACCCTTTGATTTTGTTTTTAAATTATCCACTCTTGTCTTCCAAGAATAGATTAGAACATCATTCCTACAAATGAAAAGTTATTCCGTTTAATTTAGTGAAGTAACATAGTTATACTCAAATTATTGCCTAAGTCGTGTATACGGTAGTATTGCAGTATGAAAATGAAGACGCTGCTTGAGTTTCCACAGAAAAAGCTCGGCTCTTATGTATCCTCACTTCCACTTTCAGAGTTCCACAATCGCCACTGGTGGCTACATTTAATTATTTCAACCGTAAAAGAGTGGAATCTAGATGTCCATCTAGTAGCATGGGGCACCAAGAAAAAGAAATCGTCGGAGGAGTTGCCATAAAAATTTCTGTAGAAAAGACAAAGTGAAGCCACGTTACGTCGGTGAGAAAATGACTGAAGTCAGGACCGATTACTTCTTTGAATTTTTTCAAGAATCTGTAGATGAATAACAGAAGCACTCGATCAAATTTGGCTACTGTATTTAATGCACGATCAAATGGTAGATTTATAAATGTACAAGATGAATCTTTTAAATAAATTGAAAAAACATTGATGAAAAAAAACAAATAAATGACCACTTTAGATATAAAATTATTATATAGAAATGTTCAAGTAAAGAAAAGCTTAAATTTACTAAAAACCCACCTAACAAAAACAAAAATAAAATTACTACTTCCTACACATAAGATCATAAGAATGTACCGTTTAATCATTTGTCAATGTTTTTTCACTTTCGATAAAAACTTTTATTCACATAAATTCAGTTTACCGATGGTGGCGTTTTGATTTCTCTATTTTGAGAATTTGATGAAAGTGTTGCTTTCAAACTATTTTACCACAGACTTCTTCTTATACATATATGATTTTCTGTTTATATATTCACAAAACAGTTTTACCGGATCTGGTCAACAAACTTAATAACGTCGAACCCACAGGAGATTTTTATCTTTGAATCTAACAACACTTGCTCCTTCCTAGATGTCATTGGAGGTTTACAGAAAATATGCCAAGAAGAATGCCCTTATTAATTTCTATTCTCACCACTGTAACATAATAAAATCGGGAATAATTTTAGGAGCGCAAAGAGCACCAGAGCCTGCAGGTCCCAATAGTTACCAAAAGAAAAAAATATACGTAGAACATACTTTCAAAACTTCAATATTTTCATTATTTCATCCACACTGCTAAAAGAAATGCATACAAAATATACAATTGTAAAGTAAAAGATAATGATGTTATAATCAATAATAACAATGACAATAAACTAGATAAAAGCAGACATAATATGACATACTATTTTCTTAGCATGTACTATTCAAAACAAATTTATCCAATCTTAACAATATAAATACAAACAGACAGTTTGTAATATACACCTGATGATTGCATAACTCATGAAACTCCAAGTTTTGGATCGATGCAGGACAATATATATATATATATATATATATATATATATATATATATATCGCTCATTCAGTAATGAATTAGAGCACCCTAACTACTTGCCTATGATACATCATACGCTAATGGGTCTGCCTCCTTCTGCCGAGCGCCCATGGCTCGGGGTTGTAGTCGCCGACTGACGCTAATTCGTTCTAGTTTCACTTCTGGTTAAGAGCCATCAGATGTCTAGCCGGACTGATGAGCTGTGATGCAGCGAGGCAGATCTGTCTGCGGATGACTATATATATATATATATATATATATATATATAGCATAGCTCTGTTCATACTACATTAAGCACTGCTTTATTTCCACCTGAATAATAATATTATACATGTGTACTCTCATCTGTATATTTATTAATTCACGTTGCTATATATATATATATATATATATATATATGTGTGTGTGTGTGTGTGTGTGTGTGTGTGTGTGTGAGTGTGTGTGTGAGTGTGTGTGTGTGTGTGTGTGTGAGTGTGTGTGTGTGAGATTTTAGTAATTTGCTTGAAGCATTGTGTATATAATGTGTATGGGTATGCATTTGAAGACGATCACAATGCGTTTTGTATAATAAAGGAAGCTTAAGAAGGTGTTGGGTATTACCTATTTATTATTCATTTCGAGATGAGAATCTCGTCTTCAGAATGATGGGATATCTATCTATCTATCTATCTATCTATCTATCTATCTATGCTCTCATTACGATTGAGAGGTAATTTTAATGAGCGATATTTGCGATGTTTGCATAATACTGCTAATTCGTCTCTACAGTTTAACAGTTCGCTACTGTTGGGGTACTTTAGAATGTGTAGCTTTTCACTTAAATATAAAGGGCAGATGTCGTCAAGTGAGTTGCAAGATCTAGTTTTTTTTAGGATTTTCCATTTTACTTTGGGTTTCTGTTTTGAATCCTTTAGCTTCCAAAAGTATGTGGAAAGGGATGTTTGGTTTCGGTATACGGTTGTTTTTGAATGAAGTTAATTGCATGTACCAGCGCTGCTTAAAAGTGTTCTTAGTTGATCCGATATACACTTTATTTATAGTTGGATTTTACCTGTATATATAATGAAGTCTGTTTATTATATATATATATATATATATATATATATATATAGTTAAACAGTACATTATATTTTCTACTGGCCTTAATCGCTTGAGAAATCGTTTGGAAAATATCTATCTTCCGGCAGAAACATATACATATATATATAAATACTTATTTTTGAATATTTACCATATATATATATATATATATATATATATATATATATATATATATATATATTTAAAATATCACCTGCAGTAGAACAATATTGTTCTGAAACGTGAAAATTTTTGTGTATTGATATAATGCTTATATAAACTGTTGTAACAACAAAATTACAACATACATATAGTCATCATCCGCAGATAGACCTGTCTCGTCGCAACACAGCTCATCAGTACGGTTAGACATCCAATTTCTTCTAACCAGGATTGAAACTCGTCCGAATTTACATCAGTTGGCGATTCTAACTCTAAGCTAGAGGCGCTCGGTGGAGGAAGTCAGATTTTAGCATGTTATATACACGATGTAAACACACGCCAGTAACCGAGAGTGCTCAGATTCATTACTGAATGAACGCTGCGTAAATGCCTGAGTAGGTACTGTTTTAAAGTCTACCATTTCTCCATAGTGCTTAATCGGCGGGCAAAAGCGTAAATAGTCATCCGTAGACAGTCCTGTTCCGCTGTATCATCATATATATATATATATATATATATATATATATATATATATGTGAGCATCTTATAAAAAATAAAAAGTGTGCAGCTAATTTTAGTGTAGATCGGTTCACTGTTTTGTCCCAATCTCACTCTTCATTCCATCTCAAGGTTCTGGAGGCTTTATATATCGGGTCCGGAAAGCCTGCACTGTGCAAACATCGTGAATTGTTGGGGTTCGATATTATTGGCCTCTAGTTCATTGTATTCACAATATTTGTTTTTCATCCTCATTTTCATGACACGCTTTTTTTTAAAATTCTGATTAAAAATCTCCCGTAGAGGCCTGAAGAGCGTGAGCGAAACCGGTTGTTCGCTTTTTAATATTATTTACAATGTGTAACATCAAGCTACACACTTTTATTTCTTTAATTAGATTCTGTACTTACAAAAATATTTTCATATAGAGAGAGAGAGAGAGAGAGAGAGAGAGAGAGAGAGGGAGGGAGGGAGAGAGAGAGAAATTAATTATTAACCTGTTATTTGTCCGAATTGATTTTGACCAGTACATAGTTGTCTTAAAATGTATCATTTATCATTAACAATTAATATAAAATGAAGATAACAAGGGGTTAAAACCAAGGTTGCATAATCAGTTGAATTTCGAATTGAAATATATATATATGTGTGTGTGTGTGTGTGTGTGTGTGTGTGTGTGTGTGTGTGTGTGTGTGTGTGTAGGAAAACTGTATGGCAAAGTTGAAAAGAATCCGTGTAACGTGTTTTGTCCGTTAGTCCAATGAAGTCATAAGGGACGAAACTCATCACACAAAAATCTTTTCCGTTTTTGCCGTTAAGACCTGAAAAAGATATCATGTATTTCTCAAAAATAAATTCTTTTTTTTTCAAATTTAAATGGATCTCTATTCTGACTGTATACACACAATGTCTTCCCACATCAAATTTAAAGTGGATCTTTATTCTAATTGAACACACACTGTCTTCCCACATTCATAAAAAAGAAACGTATTGTTTCTAATATTCAAATAAAAATCATTTTCACAACAATGAAGTAACATTGCCTGATGACGAGTAAAAACCTCGAAACATAGAAATTTCATTTTCGCAATTTAAACTATATTAATTCTAAATGAAAAAACAAATTTATATATATATATATATATATATATATGCACAATTGAATAAGTATCTTATAATTTGAATGAACACACTACGATATGTAACTTCGCATCATTGACATACATAGATCCATAGTCATGTCTAAAGAATCCCAAAGTAAAATCCACTTACTCTTCACGCGATCTAAAAAGCAGGGATCTCTGTTGCCCACACTGATAAACAACCATACGCACTACGCTCAAATATACAGTGAACTCTATGCGCACATCAACACACAACCAAAACACGCCTACAGATACATGTAGAAACACAAACTATATATAATCAGTTTATAGAAAGCCGACCCACCACCGACAATGGTGAATGACGTCGGTGTTTCGACCGCATTTTCCTGCGCCGCCTCCTGAAAGAGTCAGACGAGGCAGCGCCATAACTGACAGAAGAACTAATAGCAGCCAGACCATAAAACAAATCGAAGCAGGATCCCGTGCGCAGTCGGCGTGAAAACCAATCGCTAATATTAGGCAGTTCTCATTTACTACAAGTCGTTGAAAATTAATTTTTGAAGCCTCATTAGCCATCGCCCAGCAGCAAGGTCGTTGCCGATGTGAGAGCCAGGCACTCCATTGATTGAGCTGTATGTGTGGTGTAACGCCGGAGTTGTGATATAGAGAGCCGGGCTTATCGGTTAACGGTTGCGTTATTGCTCTCAGTGGAAGCGCCGCGGGAAGATGAACGGGCTCGACGCGGGAAAGGGGTCGCTTTCGCCGCCATTTCGGAAAGGACAGCACCAGAGACGAGTATCGTTCAAGAACGCGACGGCAAAGAGACAGGAAAGTAAACAGTGGTGGTTGGGTGGACTTTATAAGAAAGAAGGAAAGAAAGAACAAGTCTAAGAGAGATATGAGAGCACTAGCATTGCTACAGAATGGAGCGTGCGCTCGCGGTATATATATATACCAAATGTAACTTCCAAATGAAAACCTCTACAGCGGTTTTATGGAAGCGGACGCTACTTTCCGATATAAGAACTTATCGTTCTTCGGCCCATTAACGCGCCCTAGCAGTTTTTCGAAAGCGATCTTAAGAAGCGGGTATTCGCTTTACTTTTCGTCACCGATCGGTCGGTTGGACGAGCGTCCCGCATATAAAGAAGGCAGTTAGTTTCCCGCCTTACTCATCATGTTACGAACAGGATTATTTTATGGAGTATAAATGGCGACGCATGCGTACAAATGAAATTACACACAAACGAAAAGTCATTCATTGTGTCGTCCCCCCCCCCCAACCAGAGAAAAATACATAGGCTACCGGGATGATGCAGAGGCCGACGGTTCATTCATTTTCCTGGCTCATTTGTCTCTTATGCACACGCACACTTACATGTCCGCGTATAATACAATGAAAAACATGAATATAAAATGATATTATATACATTATTCCGAGTCACACACAAATTTTCTCTTACACACACACGCACACACTTAATCTTCATTTCCATTTCCTCTCCTCTACCCACTCATTTCCCTCAGCTACAACAACTCTCTCTCTCTCCCCCCCCTCTCGCTCTCTCTCTCTCTCTCTCTCTGTATATATATATATATATATATATATATATATATATATCGAAAGTCCTGTATTAAGCTTTATGAGTATTACCTCAGATGCGACGCAGGACATAAAGGGTAGAGCACTCCGTCGTAACTGATCTAGCAAAGAAAGGTTGCGTCGAAGTGCCAATACATATATGTATATATAAATGTGCGTGTGTGTGTGCATGTGTGTGTGTGGCTAAAAACATTTTAAGTAATAAAACTCTCTCACTTCTTCTCTCTCTCTCTCTCTCTCTCTCTCTCTCTCTCTCTCTATCCCTATATATATATATATATATATATATATATATATATATTGAGAGTAATTTTCTGTTTTTGTTTGCCTTAAAGCATTACTTTCTAGTGATATACTGGTCAAAACAATCTTTATTATCTGCCTCCCTCTCTCTCCCTCTGTGTATATATATATATATATATATATATATATATATAGTGTATCGAGGCAGCAGATAATTTTCTAAACGTATACTGTTAAATATAACAGACAATGAATGTCTATTATGTTTAATCATGAGCTGTTCTAAACATCGTATTTTGATTTTAATTTCAGGTGAAAGTAAAGACAAAAACAATATATATATATATATATATATATATATATATATATATATATATATATATATGAGATTATGTCACATAGGACCGTATTTAAAAAGAATCAAATTTAAAATCATGCTTGAACCCTCTGACACCATAGACCTTTTCAGAGTTAATCCATTTCATAACGGATTTTGTAAAATTCCGTAAGTAAATGGTCTTTAATGAATAAAAATACAACATTTCTCCCGAAAAAAAAACATATATAAATTGAACAGGTGTAGAGGCTCATCACTTGTTCCCTGTTTAGGATGTGGTTTCCGGCTTTCTCTTTCCCAGTCTTTTCACTTTCTTTTTTTTTGTTTTGTTTTGTTTTTTTCAATTGGAGTAGATAGACTAAACTATCGCCCGGTTCACACTCCACCCACGTCTATTGAACAGGTGCAGAGGCTCATCCCTTGTTCCCTGTTTAGTATGTGGCTTCCGGCTTTCTCGTTTCCAATCTTTTCACTTTCTTTTTTGTTTATTTTTTTTTAATTGGAGTAGATAGACTGAACCATCGCCCGGTTCACACTCCACCCACGTCTATTGAACAGGTGTAGAGGCTCATCCCTTGTTCCCTGTTTAGGGCGTGGTTTCCGGCTTTCTCTTTTCCAATCTATTCACTCTTACCTAGCCCCCTGCACACCAGTGGCCTTACCGCCTTGCTCGGGGTGATGTGATTAAAAAAAATAAATAAATAAATAAATTTTAAAATAAATACAAAAATATAAATAAATATTAAAGTCACTAATTATGATTGCGATAATATAAATTGATCTAAAATTTAACAAACTAAAAAGAAACATTTACTGGGCATATCACGTTGACATACCGCGTCTCAACCAATCACAAGTTAAGCATCAATGAACTTAGATGGGTGACTGCTTTGTAATACTGTCCTACTAACATTCGTTGGGCCAGCAGTAAGGTAAAGTCTCATTTCTTCTGCAGAAATGATCGATAGGAAAGATTTGGAGAAAGCCTTGTTCAAATTCCTTCACAAACTAATACGAAATAAATATTTATCTAATTTTTTTTTTTTTTTTTTTTTTTGTAAAATGTCTTTTTTGTCACGAAAAAATTATTTGAAGCGCATAAACAATAGTCAGATCAGTGCCACACGTGATAAACGCTTAGGGAATCATGTCTCGAAAGAAACATGACTGGGCAGAAAATTTTCCCGCATTGGGTTGACATTACTTTCTAGGGTAAACTGGTTGCAAACTAATGCTACAGAACCTTATTTGTCCTGATATTTCATCCGTAGTAGGAGGGACAAGGGACGAATTAATACCTTTCACATGGGTATTTCCAGTGAAAGCAACGAATTCATCTAGAATTCGAAATCGAGTCTCCAATTTCTCGTTCCGAGCCGATATCCACTGAACCACAAGGCACATAGTAACGTACTTAAAAATAATCAAATTTAAAATCGAGTTTGAACGCAATCTTCAAGCCATCAGCAGAGTGACTCCACACGTTGCTGACTTCAGTATCCACACTTCTTGCATTTACACTGGCTCTATATCTCATACTGAGCACTTTCACTCATAAATATAGCATAACTTAATATATATACACTACCGGTCATGATTATTAAACCATCCCAGTGTTGAAAAATCATTATGTATTTAATAATATTTTTTAGTATTTATTGCCAAGTGAATAATTGTAAATGAAAATAAAATGGTTCTTTTGTTGATACTGCACAATAACATGTGCATCAAATGAATTTATAAATATTTAATAATTACCTATATTGCAGTTTCATCAATGAAAGAATGAAAAAAAATTTAAGGCGATTCAGACTAGTCCATCTTTGCTTCCTTGTCCTGTAATATTTTACAAAATAATAATAACAAAAGAACCATTCTTTTTTCATTTGGTAATAAATACTAAAAATAGTGTGAAATATATCAATTCTTTAAAAAAAAAACCTGGGGCGGCCTAATAATTATGGCCGGTAGTATATATATATATATATATATATATATATATATATATATATATATATATATACATATATATATGAGTTTAATATATGGATTGAAATTTGACAAGATTAATAGAATAAGTAAAGAACATGTAGGAAAACTGTCTTTGATTTAACATATTTCACTTTATTAAGATTTTTCCCTTCTTATTACAATGTCTCTGATGAAGCTTAATAAAGTGAAACAAGTTAGAATAAAAATACTTTTCCTATCTGTTCTTTGCTTATTCTACTCTCATATATATATATATATATATATATATATATATATATATATACGTATGGCTATTACTAAATAGATATATATGATATACACGCAAGTACACTCACAAATATATTTTTGGTGGTGTTAATAAAACAGTGCTCAATGTAATATAACAGAGCTACGAAGTATATATATATATATATATATATATATATATATATATATATTGTAATTTTGTTATTACATTGGTTTATAAAAGCATCATATCACTACACAAAATGTTCACGTTCCAGAACAATACTGTTCTTCTTCAAATGACATGATAAAATAAAATCATTTAACATATCAATTGAAGAAGAACCGTGTTGTTCTGAAACATGAACATTTTTGTGTAATGATATCATGCTTTTATAAACCATTGTAATAAGAAAAGTACAATATTTAGCTCTTCTCTGTATCGAGCAATCTTTATAAAAGTAAATGCTTGAACAGTGGGTCTATAGCATGATTCTGAGTTTCATGCACTATGCACTCAGCAAGTGTATATTATGAACTGACCGTTTCTAGATTTGAATTTTTAATTTTTGCTCTCGTGTTGTTCGTGTTCATTATAAGTTATAAATCTTGGATACCATTTTTTAATTTATTAAAAGTATAATTTAATTTGGTTTAGGCTGAAAGTTAAAAATGAAATTCTAAAGTGAAATCATAAAACTTAAATTAATATTAAAGGGAAAATTTGTTAGGGGAAGATTTTATGCAAGCAGCCCAAGGGAGCCACTTGTGGTTTATTATTTTCATGAAACTAAAGTCATTAAAAAAGCATTAAAAATTAAGATATTAAAAATAAATACATAAAAAATAACAAAATAAAATAATGAAGTAGGGTAAAAAGTAATTTGAAAAATAAGGTAAAAGATAGGGTAAAAATAAATTTAAAAAATAAGGAATGTCAATGAATAAATCAACAAATAAAAATAAAAATTTTTTAATTTTTTGTTAAAATAAAATAAAAATTAAAAAAAGGAAATGTTTGATCTATGCAAATCCGGGTTTATGTATTTCAGCAGATATTTATTTCTATATCCGCATATGGTCATCAATTCACTTCTTTTGTTTAGTAGATTAGTTTTATTTATGTTGTTTTAAGATTGGAAGTTTTTTTAGGGGGCATAAGTTACATCTATTTCCTATTCCATTATAAGATTTGGTTTTCGCAAGTATATCCCAGGTAACTGGGGTTTTGTTGCTTTTTAATTGCCAAAACTATTTTGAGAGTGAAATGCTATTCTAGTATTTATCATTACTTAGAGTTAATTTATGATTGTAAAATCTGTATTTCCATTGGTTTTCACTGGAACCAAAATAAAATTTAAGGTCTCAATCAGAGTGGATGCGAGCTTTGTAAATTATACATTCAGTCATACATTGACCGTTAAGTGGGCAGATCAATTTTTTCGGCAGTTACAATTATTTTAGTAGAGTTACTATTATTTATAGTCGAGATACTATTTTTGACATTTTTTATTTACTTTTCTTATTTTTTGATTATTTTTTCACTTTATTTCTTACCTTATTTTTTATCTTATTTGCCACATCATTTTTACTCTAGTTCCTTATTTCATTCTATTATTGTTTTTAGCAGATGTATTTATTAATTTTTAATGACTTATTATTGAAAAAAGCCAAACCTTACAGCAATAATGATATCTGCAGAATAAGCCAAATTGAAAAATTAACTATAATAACATTTCCAGAAAAAAAAAAATGAAGGTCTAAAATCACGTCCGGATGTATGCATATGAGAAAGTACATTTTGGGTTCGTACAAGCCCAGATAAAAGTATGCATAATATATTTCACTCAGTCAGGTAAGTGCTATACGTGATACACGCTTTGGGCGATCATGTCTCAAAAGAGACATAACTGACTGGCCAGAAGATTATCCTGCAAGTAGGTTGGCATTGCTTTCTGCGATAGACTGGTTGCCAGCCAAGGCTATAGAACCCAATCTGTCTTATTATTTAACCCATAACTGTAGGGAAGAGATGAATGCAGGGAATTCAACTGGAATTCGAACTCCCCGATTTCTAGTTCCGAGTCGATATCCACTGCACCACAACGCGCATCCTATTTACTTCCCCTAAAATACTATTTCGCTACTCAACTTATTTTTCCCATTGTTTTAAACTTCAAAAATAAAGCCTGATAAAATCATTTAGTCTATAACACATGATGAAACCGACAGTTTGAAACCATGGTAACTTAATCGATTTATCTTTCTAACACACACACACACACACACACACACACACACACACACACACACATATATATATATATATATATATATATATATATATATATATACTGTTAAATATAAGAGACAATGAATGTCTATTATGTTTAATCATGAGCCGTTCTAAACGTCGTATTTTGGCTTCAATTTCAGTTGAAAATAAAGACAAAAATTCTCCAACATTTGGATAATTTTTATTAATTTGCTTCTAAGCTTTCGGATCACATGAGCCATCTTCAGAGATTATTTAGACGGTAATACAATAACATCCACCATCACCAACGATTTTATTTTGTGTTGACATAAAACTCCGCTAGGCAACGGCAATAGTTACCAAAAATAATAAATGCAGTTCTCAAATTTGCAATGTGGTTCTATGACGTCACACCGCGTGATAGCGAGAAATGACAGCAAAACCATGTAATCAAATGCAATGTAACGTGTTATGTCCAGATTTAATGGTGATTTTATTAATTGTTGGTTGTTTAGATTTGATGTACATGGCCTCCAATAACCTTTCATGAGCAACCTTTCTCGTTCGGGAAATTATGCTATGGTTAACTTCTCTTCTTGGGACAATCTGCAGACATCACCACCGTTGCAAGGTCCAGCCTTTTTGCTCCAAGTGACATAAGGGTCTTTGCAATTTTTTTCTTTTTATTTCCACACGTAGTTTTTAGTCTTCCCGTTGAAGACTCTGCATCCGAGGTCTCTACTTGGGTTAAGGCTGGCATCGATGCTTTCATCCCAGCCAGGTAGTATCAGCTTAAATCCAATTCGTCCTCCTGGTTCTCGCCCGCTTGCTTAGGCGCCATTGCCCACCGGAATCACTTTTTCCGGCTTTATAGAAGCCACGTCTCGGACCACAACAGGCGCCCTTTTGCCTCATCTCGTAATAAGTGCAAAAGGATACTTAATGAAGCTAAGATTTGGTTTGCTGCCAGAATGAAACAACGCATAGCATCCCGTAAGTTCGGCATCGAAGACTAATGGCGACTTTGTAAAAGTGTGCTTAACAACAGAAAAACCTAAATCTCTCCACTAATCAATGAACTTGAGGTCCTCACCTCTTCAGCGGACAAAGCTGAATGCTTTGCTCGCAGATTTTCCACCAATTCGAGACTAGATTCATCTGGAGTATCTATACCCGACTTCCTACCTAGAACTGAATGACCTCCTCATTATCCCCTCACTGGTCTGTAACATAATCTCAAAGCTTGACCCTCATAAAACAACCGGAGTAGACGGAATCCCAATCATAGGTTGGAAGAAATGTGCCCCTGAACTCTCCTCTGTCCTCTCTAAGCTCTATAACTATTACCTGTCTGCTTCATGCTTTCCTGCCTGTTGGAAGTCTTCCTCTATTGTTCCTATATTTAAAAATTCTGAAGAACCCTCGGACCCCGCTAATTACCACCCTATCAGCCACCTACCGATCTGAAGCTATTATCAACGCCGGGGTGGTTCAGCATCTCAGAGCCCACAGACTCTTCTCGGACAAACAGTATGGTTTCCGCTTCACCAAGTCTACTGCTGATATGTTAACGACCATCATCGAGTATATATACCAGGCTCTCGACAAGATTGGCGAAGCTCGAACTGTTGCCCTGGATATTTCCAAAGCGTTTTACAGAGTCTGGCATGCTGGATTTCTATGCAAGCTGTGGAGCTATGGTATAACAGGACAATTATTTGACCTAATCCAGTCATTCCTCTCTAATCGCACAATGAGAGTAGTATTAAACGGACATGCCTCCCAAAACTACTGTATGAACGCGGGTGTCTCTCAAGGCTCTATTCTAGGTCCTACACTCTTTCTGATCTACGTTAACGATCTCCCCGACGTAATAATATCCCAAGTAGGCATGTACGCTGACGACACCACCGTTTACTTTCGCCTCAGTCAAAAATCTGCTGAGGTTGACAAAGCGAACCTCTCTGTCGAACTGGGGTAAGAAATGGCTCGTAAAATTTAATGCTTCCAAAACGAAGCTGCTTTCTATTAATCATCATAGACAATCGCTCATACCCCCCCCATTAGCATGGAACAGTCTTGCCTCCCTGAGAGTATAACACTACGCCCCCTTGGCCTCATACTCTCAGCGGAGATCAAGTGGAATGACTGCATCGACTCCATTACTAAATCCGCTGCCAAGAAGGTCGGTTCTCTGTGCAGGGCCAGGAAGTGTTTCCCGTCTGAGTCCATCCTGCACATATACAAATCTACCATCCGCCGTGTGTTGAATACTGCTGCCACATCTGGTCGGGTGCCCTTGCTATTCACCTCGGGGTTCTTTACAGAATTCAACGAAGAATCTGTAATGTGATCAATATTGACTTCCCTGTGCCTCTACTATAAATTAACTTAGATCACTGGTGCCTCCTAGGTATGAATTTACACGAGCTACTAGATTAGCAACTAGGTCCTACCCTTTTACAATGAAACCGATAAAATGTAACCGCAATTTCTACTCTAACAGCTTCTTTTTCGCAACTCCTGCCTGTGGAATTCCCTTCCATATACTTGCTTCCCCGACAGCTATAATCTCCATGAATTTAAATGTAATGTCAATAGACATCTCTCATCTCACTAACTCGCATCCATCCTCCCAAGTTCTTTTCTCCATCTACTCCATCCCCATCCTCGGTATTCTTATCCGTCTATTACCCTCCTCCTGACATTTCCCATAACTAACCCCTCTTTCTCATCACTTTCCCCTATGTAACCCCCTGTGCAACAGTGGAAGTATAATGCCTTGCTTGGGGTGAGATGATTAAAAAAAAGGTGGCTAATTTGGTAACATTTTAAGCCTTTCTAGTTTGAATGTCGATTTGCGATTATTCCATCGTTTTTTCAAATTGCCTTTAGTATATCCTACACATTTTTATAATCACATCGCCCCAATCAAGGCAGTTTACTGCCACTGGTGTGCAGGGGGTTACATAGGAGGAATGTTAGGATGAGTGGGAGGTTGCAGGGGGTGTCAGGTAGAGAGTAGGAGAGGGAAGAGATTACTGATGAGAGTGGAGTGGACAGGAGAAAGCATGAGATGAGAGAGAGAGACAGGATGCAGGTTAGTGAGATAAGAGATGACTATTATCTTTACATTTATATTCTTGGAGATTGTAGCTGTCGGGGAAGCAAGTAAACGGAAGGGAATTCAACAGGTAGGAAGTGCGGAAAAAGTAGCTTCTAGAGTAGAATTTGCATTTACATTTTATTGGTTTCAGAGTAAAAGTGTGGGGCATAGTTGCTAATCTTGTGGCTCGAGTAAATTCATATATAGGGGCACCAGGGCGCTAAGTTCATCGGAGCAGAAGCCGTGAAAATATTTGTAAAAGAGATGCAGGGAAGCTTCTGTATCTGAGCTGCCAAGTCGGGATCGATCACATTACAGATTCTCCGTTGGATTTTGTCAAGGACCCTTAGGTGGATATATTTTTATCTGTTCATTTGAATCTCGTACTTCTGCTTTGTAAATAACTCTTTCTGTTTCACTAACTCCGTCAAGTGGTCAAGTGGTCATTTATCTGTTCATTTGAATCTCGTACTTCTGCTTTGTAAATAACTCTTTCTGTTTCACTAACTCCGTCAAGTGGGCATTTGCTTTTATCACTGTAGTTAGATTTCGAGACAACTAAACTTCCTGGGACATGCAATGAGGAAGGAGGGATTGGAGAACCTGTTACTAACAGGCCAGATAAAGGGAAAAAGAGACAGAGGAAAGCAGCAGATAGCATATTTAAAGGACCTGATCAGGTGGATGACGGAACGAGAGTTGCAAAGTGCAACAGGAGAAAGCGTGCTAAGAGCCACCATGGACAGGGAGATGTAGAAAGCGATGATCGCCTACGTCCTGAAAGGACATGGCACATAAAAGAAGAACAAAGTTACATTTCTCATCAAAAATATTTTGCTGTATGTTATATTTTAGATTTTTGGCGTTTTGTCTCTTTATGTGATTTTATAAATTGCAGGTACATCTGTAACTTTAACTGTATTTCTGTTGAATCTGTTTTGAAATTCTGAGTTTTTAGGGAAGTGTTTTTAAATCAATTCGAAAAATATTTCCCTGTTTTGATTTTTACTTTTAAATTAAAAGGTAGGTTGAAACAAATAATGTTTATTTTCTATGCATTATTCTTCATTTGCTTATGTATTTGGGTTTTATATTCCAATTTATTTTTATGGTTATTTTCATTTAAATTTTTTTTCATAATCTTTTTCTTTAATCGAAAATTGTTTTGTGAGAGGAATTTTAGCTAACCTGTGTTCTATTTCTTTCGGGATGTGTTTATGTAGCAGTAAGGTTTGATCCAGTATTTACATACCTCAAATTTCTGTTTGCTTTCAAAACAATTGGTATGGGTAATTATACTTTATTTCATAATTAAGCGTTACGTTTCTCTTCTTATGAATGGGGAAGTAACATTCAACATTGCCTGAGAGGGATTAGAAGTCGTAACGGAAAGTGTGACACAGAGATCCGAAGGCGAATTGCCATGGCGAAGGAAGCATTCTAGAAATTGAGTCAGTCAGTTAAGTGCCATAGGTGATACGCGCTTGGGCGATCATATCTCGAAAGAGACATGATTGACTGGGCAGAAGATTATCCCGCAGTAGGTTGCCATTGCTTTTCTGCGGTAGACTGGTTGCCGACCAAGGCTATAGAACCCAAAAGAAAAAAGAAAAAGAAAAGTGAAAAGATTGGAAAAGAGAAAGCCGGAAACCACATCCTAAACAGGGAACAAGGGATGAGCTTCTACACCTGTACAATAGACGTGGGTGGAGTGTGAACCGGGCGATAATTTAGTCTATCTACTCCAATTGAAAAACAAAAAATAAAGATAAAAAATAAGAAAAAGAAAAGTGAAAAGATTGGAAAAGAGAAAGCCGGAAACCACATCCTAAACAGGGAACAAGGGATGAGCTTCTACACCTGTACAATAGACGTGGGTGGAGTGTGAACCGGGCGATAATTTAGTCTATCTACTCCAATTGAAAAACAAAAAATAAAGATAAAAAATAAGAAAAAGAAAAGTGAAAAGATTGGAAAAGAGAAAGCCGGAAACCACATCCTAAACAGGGAACAAGGGATGAGCTTCTACACCTGTACAATAGACGTGGGTGGAGTGTGAACCGGGCGATAATTTAGTCTATCTACTCCAATTGAAAAACAAAAAATAAAGATAAAAAATAAGAAAAAGAAAAGTGAAAAGATTGGAAAAGAAAGAAAGCCGGAAACCACATCCTAAACAGGGAACAAGGGATGAGCTTCTACACCTGTACAATAGACGTGGGTGGAGTGTGAACCGGGCGATAATTTAGTCTATCTACTCCAATTGAAAAACAAAAAATAAAGATAAAAAAATAAGAAAAAGAAAAGTGAAAAGATTGGAAAAGAGAAAGCCGGAAACCACATCCTAAACAGGGAACAAGGGATGAGATCAAAATAATAATTTAGGCAAAACAGTAGTGGATGCGTAAATATAAAAATGCTACATGATTATCAACAGCAGCAACAACGAATAGACATGGCACGTTACTCGAAGAGGAAATAATTATCAACTTGTGACTATCCACACTACTTCAAACAAAAAGTTAAGACTTACACATATTTTAAAAGAGGAAGATTGTCTAGCACGACAAAGTGAACTTTCTTAACTAACCTAGCAATTAAGTACTCTTTTCATTTTATGCCAACCAAGAATCACACACCTGAACGTTAGCATCACTCTTGCAGATGGTAATTTTTAAGCGCAGCTTAGATGTGGCATAAAGCCGAAAGTATGGGACACCCAGTGAGAATCGAACTCACTACCCAATTGTAATGATTCTAGCGAGACAAGCTTGCTAACCATTGCACCATCTCGAAATGCCCACAACCATGAAGATGGGAGGGAGATAAAAATATGTTTATAAAATTTCCTTCTCATGTTGAATTCGTTTTTGTTAAGTTCTCTTCAGCAAGAAATGGTATAAAATACAAAATGATGGTCAACCGCATCCGTTACAAACTTTGAGTGCCATCTTCACTACTCACCATTTGCTTTTCCCAGCAGAGATGACGCTGTCATGCGAATATTACCCACGTAGTCAAACGGTTTTAAGACAAGGATGTGTCTTGTCGTCGGAATTATTCAACCTATACGGCGAGGATTCATTATTGGCGTCAAAATCACGAGACTGCTGCCATGCAAATGATGCAGTGTTGGCAGCAGACTCGAAAAGAAAACTACAAAATCTCCTACGGAAAGTATCAAAAGAAAACGAAATGAAAAGATTAAACATCAACTGTGAGAAGAAAGAATTTATGATTGTTAGCAAAATGAGCCAAAGTGCGAAATACAAATCGGGTATGCCATAATCAAACAAGCACAAGGCTCGTTGGAAAAGCCAAAACGCATTCAAAAACTAATATTTGTTTCGTTAGAAACGAAGAAAAGACTACTGAACTGTTTTTGAAAAACAGTAGCCACTCTAGCGTGTACGCATCGCTCATTCAGTAAAAATGAATTGGAGCACCTAGCTATTGAGCGCGTAATATGATATGCGCTAAAAAAGACTACTTTCTTCCACCGAACACCCCGTGGCCCAGTGGTAGAGTCGCCGACAGACGCCAGTTCGGTCGGGTTTCGAGCCTGAGTTGGGGAGCAATCGGAGTTTAACAGTACTGATGAGATGTGATGCAGCGAAACAGATCTGTCTGCGGATGAATATATATATATATATATACAGTTCGCGAACGAACGAATGATAGTAGTAGTAGTCGTCTGTTTTGTTTGCATCGTTCGTCCGCGACTGTTTAACACACTCAATATATTTGCCATCTTTGATAATGGCTGATGTAAGCCGAAAGCTCAGAAAGGTTTAAATAAAAAAATGTATTAATATTGTGATTTTCTTTCTTCTTTCAACGATAATGCTATTACGCTCATCAGACGATATAAAAAAATTTACATAAAATAAATCGACAAAACTAGTCTATATTATTTAATGAAACATGCGTCAATATCTAAACTTATTTATAAATGGAACTTTGTCTGTGTGCGTGTGTCTGTGTGTGTGTGTGTGTACGTTACTTATAGACTACGAAACGGCTGAACCGATTTTCTGAAAAATTTACACAGTTGTACTATAAGCGTTTGCGAGTGTTTTAGCTAGGTTTTGTGTCGAGGTACCCCCGATAAATTTCGAAAATCGATAATCGAAAAAATCGGATTATAGAAGGAATGGTCTGATTTTAATCAAATTTGATAAACTCATAGACAAAGACATAAGAAACAATATTCAGAAGTTTCAAGGTTGCAGTTCTTACAATAGTACAGAAAATTTGATATCGATTCCAGGAAATCAAAATTTGACTGACATCCATTCATTTTTCTTTCAGTCTACGGTTTCGCTTTAACTGGAAACAACTATTGCTTTTTAGTCTTTCGTGCCAACGTCAAAAGAGTCTGAGCTCCAGGACCATGGATTAGTTTTAAAGCTTTCATTACACCTGGGCTATACTGCTAGTTTGTCATATATATATATATATGCGAAAAAAATATGTATGCATGTATGTATGTATTGCAATGAATGTTGGAAAATTTACGCAAAAATTAAGAAGAGACTTTAAGTAAAAATAAAATATGGCTCTACATGTTGAGAATACCATGGACTGAATATGTGCGCAATGATAAAATTCTAAAGAAAATAAAAACAATAAAGGAACCTTATATTTAACGTCGGGAATTGACAGTTTAAATTTCTACTGTACATTATGAAAAAATAGGGCTTGGAAAATCTAATACTCACAGGACAGATTGAAGACAACTAGAACGACGCATAACATACTTAGTGGGCTTAAGGAAATGCTCGCTTGTCACGCGCATTAATATCGCCACTGCTGAAGTGCATTATCCATAGCATAACTGTACTCACAACCAATGTTTGGTTTTCGTTTTTCAGATAACATTGAAACAATGGTTCTCGTATGATCGACGAAGTTAAGCAGCGTCAAGCCTGGTCGGTACCTAGATGGGTGACTGCTTGTGAATACTAGATGGTTGAATAAATAACCACTGATGGTTATTTTATTTTACGGTTTATCAAATTTTTGCGGGTTATTTAAAGCCAGAACGTGTTTTGAGATTTCAATCTTTTTTTTAAATATAATAATGATTTATTGATACTAATCATACTAATTAACTCATAATTGAGGGGGAGAATGAATTCATACCTTTACCAATGGTATTTGTGCGTAAGTGAATATAACGAAACTAACTTGCCGAGTGTTGTCACCACCAGACTGGAATTGACACGGCACTACCGACCAAATTTTAGAATTTATAGTTAAAAAAAATTATTTTTATTACTCGTGATTCCGTTCGTTGTGTGTTTTAACTCCATCAACAAATTGATAAAAAAAAATTCCAAAGGCTCCAGGGGGAGTTGAACCCTCGACCTCCAGTTTACTAGACTGGCGCTCTAACCAACTGAGCTATGGAGCCTGACTGCGGTAAACGATTTTGTTTAAATATAGCTTTGGAAATTTTTCATTTGGTTTTATTGATCGACCTACATTGTAAAATATACATGTCTGACCAAAACATTGAGAATATGTAACAGGTTTTTCTTATTTTTTTTTTTTCAGCTGTGTAAATAAATAGAATATGTGTTGCAGTGCAGTGGATATCGACTCGGAATCATAAATTTGTAGAGCCGAGTTCGAATTCCGATAGAATTCGTTGCATTCACTTACACGCAAATACCCTTAGGAAATGTATTAATCCGTAGCTTCTTTCCCCATGTATGGGTTAAATAACAGAACTGATTGGGTTCTATATCCTTGGGTGGCAACCAGTCCACCGAAAAAAGTAATGGCAACCTATTTATAACTTCTACCCAGGTAGAAGTTCGAGCCGTGTATCACGTATCGCACTAAACTGACTGAAATAACTTTTAAAGATTATGTTAAAGGCAGATATTTTTAGTTTTATTATCTCCTGCTATTGTTGTCTGATCTGCAGGGCCGGTGTGTGCTAATCACAAAACCCCGATCGATAGGTTGGGGACAAGCTTGATTGGAATCCCCAGGCAATGCTTTGTGACTCTTGTTATCTTACCAACATTTATTGTTTCGTTTTTTTTACCTACATCAGTCAGTTAAGTGCCATACGTGATACACGCTTGGGCGATCATGTCTCGAAAGAGACATGACTGACTGGGCAGAACATTATCCCGCACTAGGTTGCCATTACTTTCTGCGGTAGACTGGTTGCCAGACAAGACTACAGAACCCAATCGTCAGTAACACGATTCAACAACTGAGCAACAGTTTGGCAAAATGGTGTCTTACATGAAAGTGCTTACAAAACAGCGGTGTATCATTGATTACCTCCATGCAGTTAAAAAGTGCTCAATATCAATGCTAAATCGAATGTAAGTATCTTCATGTGTCTGCCTGAGTTCAAATTCAAGTGTCATTCTGTTTCTGTTTCTGTCTGAGTTCAAGTTCAAGTAACTTTCTCTTTCTGTCTGAGTCAAGTCCAGGTTTCTTTCTGTTTCTGTCTGAGTCAAGTTCAAGTGTCTTTCTGTTTCTGTTTGAGTCAAGTTCAAGTGTCTTTCTGTTTCTGTCTGAGTCAAGTTCAAGTGTCTTTCTGTTTCTGTCTGAGTCAAGTTCAAGTGTCTTTCTGTTTCTGTCTGAGTCAAGTTCAAGTGTCTTTCTGTTTCTGTCTGAGTCAAGTTCAAGTATCTTTCTATTTCTGTCTGAGTCACGTTCAAGTGTCTTTTGGTTTTCAATTTTTCAAGTTAGGTATCTTTCGTTTTATTCACACTCAATTCATTTATAAAAATGCGAAATGTTAATCCGTATGAAGCAGCGTTCTTACAAAAAGAATTGTTTTACGGTTGGAAGAAGTAACGGCTGGGACACATATCGGAACGACAGCACTGATTGGTAGGCGAGAACGAGGTTTGTATCGCGGTTAGTTTTTACTTCGCCTGGTCAACTTGCCATCTTCTCCCAATTAATAACAACCCGAGAAGAGAATGCGACATGTCTCACATTATTTAATGTCAACCTGGCGAAAAATGCGGTGGCGAAGAATCAGAAATTATTGTCTTCGTGTCATTCAAATTAATGACTTCGGCCCGAAAATGCCGAAGGTGTTTCGAACTGAAAGTTCTTTATGAGTTTCTGTTAACACATTTGTCATAGCCAATGGCCATCAGAGTTCTTTTTTGAACAGAATATTGCAATTGTTTTCTATTTTAATATTCAGTGTGTTTTTTAAAAGATAAAACATTTAATACTGCTTTTGCCGGAAAGAAAGAAATATGTAATTATCAGGGTAACGAACTATTATTTTGGAAATTCCGTTTCTTTAATTTCTTTGAATTGCCTTCCCTATCCTTGTGAATAGTGGAGTGGTTTCCCTTTATCATAACCACAATTTTGAATTCAGGTTTGATAAACTAGACACGAGAGACCAGTCGACATTAGCTGGATTGAGGGGAAATGGTTTCATGCCTTTCCCAAGGGCATTTGTGTTAACGTGAATACAAACTCTAGTTTGTATTCACGTTTCGTTTAACTCGAGTCGCAGATTTAACTTCCCTCGCCGCTACACTACGTGAAATACAAAGTCCAAATTTTCAGTATTATTTTTTTAATAATTTCACCCCGAGCAAGGTGATAAAGCCACCAAGTATTGCTGAGAGTGAAATAAACTGGTAAAGTGTTGTTGAAGAGAAAGGGCAATAAAAAAGAACAAGATCTAAAAGTTAGAAGATTGTGACTGAAGTTGGATTTAAATTTTTGAAGATCGTATTTTACAGCAAAGCAATAAACCAGTCCAGAGTTCCATGGGCGAGAAGTACGAGAGAAGAAATTATTAGAATAGAACTTACGGTTACATCTAGCACTTCCAGCAGTAAAATAATGAGCCCTAGCTGACAAAATAGTGCTACGCTTAAATTCATGGAGTCGAGGTACCAAACAGAAAAGCCTATCAGGAAAAATTGCCATGAAAATATTTATAACAAGAAGATTGATTGATTCATTTGCATTTTTACGACTTAGCAGGTTATTTAAAGTCAGAAAACATTTTAAAATTTTATTATTTTTTCAAGATAATAATGATTTGCCGATATAATCCTCCTACTAATTAACCCATACCTGGAGGAGAAGAGGCAGATTTCCGATTTCCAATTCCGTGCCGTTATACCCTGGTTACAGTACCTATTATTCACAAGCGGCCACCCATTTACGCAATGATTATATCAAGACTAGGGAAGGTACGTTACGGCGGTCTGAAATTGATTAATGCCTAGATGCCAAGACAGGGTTGAAAACACCGCAAATTCTTCCCTGAATTTAGCTCAGAAGCTCTTGATACATATCAGAAGCACCTTACCAGATCTCGGTACATATCAGAAGCACCTTACCAGATCTCGGTACATATCAGAAGCACCTTACCAGATCTCGGTACATATCAGAAGCACCTTACCAGATCTCGGTACATATCAGAAGCACCTTACCAGATCTGGATACATATCAGAAGCACCTTATCAGATCTGGATACATATCAAAGAAGCACCTTATCAGATCTGGATACATATCAGAAGCACCTTACCAGACCTCGGTACATATCAGAAGCACCTTACCAGATCTCGGTACATATCAGAAGCACCTTACCAGATCTCGGTACATATCAGAAGCACCTTACCAGATCTCGGTACATATCAGAAGCACCTTACCAGATCTCGGTACATATCAGAAGCACCTTACCAGATGTCGATGCATATCAGAAGCACCTTATCAGATCTGGATACATATCAGAAGCACCTTACCAGATCTCGGTACATATCAGAAGCACCTTACCAGATCTGGATACATATCAGAAGCACCTTATCAGATCTGGATACATATCAGAAGCACCTTACCAGACCTCGGTACATATCAGAAGCACCTTACCAGACCTCGGTACATATCAGAAGCACCTTACCAGATCTCGGTACATATCAGAAGCACCTTACCAGATCTCGGTACATATCAGAAGCACCTTACCAGATCTCGGTACATATCAGAAGCACCTTACCAGATCTCGGTACATATCAGAAGCACCTTACCAGATCTCGGTACATATCAGAAGCACCTTACCAGATCTCGGTACATATCAGAAGCACCTTACCAGACCTCGGTACATATCAGAAGCACCTTACCAGCTCTCGATACATATCAGAAGCACCTTACTAGATCTCGGTACATATCAGAAGCACCTTACCAGATCTCGGTACATATCAGAAGCACCTTACCAGATGTCGATGCATATCAGAAGCACCTTACCAGATCTGGATACATATCAGAAGCACCTTATCAGATCTGGATACATATCAGAAGCACCTTACCAAACCTCGGTACATATCAGAAGCACCTTACCAGATCTCGGTACATATCAGAAGCACCTTACCAGATCTCGGTACATATCAGAAGCACCTTACCAGATCTCGGTACATATCAGAAGCACCTTACCAGATCTCGGTACATATCAGAAGCACCTTACCAGATCTCGGTACATATCAGAAGCACCTTACCAGATCTCGGTACATATCAGAAGCACCTTACCAGCTCTCGATACATATCAGAAGCACCTTACCAGATCTCGGTACATATCAGAAGCACCTTACCAGATCTCGGTACATATCAGAAGCACCTTACCAGATGTCGATGCATATCAGAAGCACCTTACCAGATCTGGATACATATCAGAAGCACCTTATCAGATCTGGATACATATCAG
The DNA here is from genome assembly GCA_037127315.1 of Ascarosepion bandense. NCBI lineage: Eukaryota > Metazoa > Mollusca > Cephalopoda > Sepiida > Sepiidae > Ascarosepion > Ascarosepion bandense. Next base: position 7,374 of record JBBBDQ010001916.1, on the reverse strand, counting down.
AAGCACCTTACCAGATCTGGCAACAAGATTCAATCCATGGATGAATTGTGGACGTATAAAGCTGCAAGATAGTTTCTACGTAAACTAAATAAAATAATTAGAAACAGTAAACTGACTAATCAGCGTCCACAGTTCGTTCATAATTATTTAATTCTTACAACTGATTTGTCGATATGCTCTGATGATATATAGCTGTTGCGACTTACATTCCAGTCAGAAATTTGAAATTGGCCCTCCGATTTCAATTTCCGTGTTCATCATCGGTACGCTATCCGACAGAGATATGTAAAAATATATATATATATAATAGTCATCCGCAGACAGATCTGTTTCACTGTATTACAGATCATCAGTACGGATTAGACTCTGCTCGCTCCCTAACCCAGGACTGAAACCCGACCGCATCGGCGTCAGTCGGCGATTCTTCCCCTAGGCTACGAGCGTCCGGTAGAAGAGCAAGCCTTCACATCCTAACACACGAACGCACTATCGTAGTCCCATCCTCATCCTGATCTTCATTTATTGACGTGATCAAATTGCAAGTAAGCATCTACACTGATAACAATACAATTTACTCCCTCATCAGTTGGAAATCTGGCGAGGCGAACAAACATAACCTCGCTGCTGATCTTAAAAAGCACCTTCACTGTGTGGTAGACGAGGGTAAGAAGTGGCTCGTAAATTCCAATGCTCCTAATACGAAGAAGATCTCTGTCAAGCATCGCAGGGAATCTCTCCTGCACCCCATAAGCATGGACCAAGCAATGCTCTCTGAACACAATACACTTCACCTCATGAACCTAACCCTGAGCTACGAAGCCGAGCACAAAACCTGTTTTTTTTTGTTTGGTTTTTTTGTTTTTCATTTTTTGTCTTCCTCCAATAATACATACAACATCGAATGATAACAAAATCGGCGAAATATTGATTCTTGACCGACAGTTTGCAAACACCAGTACCTCTTTTGTTTAAAAACAGTGATTCAGCGTCAAAAAATATTTCTCATAAATCCCGCAATTATACATACGAAAAAGCGTGGCTACGAAGAGATTCGGTTGTTCGACCACTAGTTTGCATGACTAGCGTTTCAACCAACGGAGCCGAAGACAAACTTAGGTCAAAAGCAATTATTATTTCATTTTATACCCCAAAAGTTATATCAAGAAAAACGAAACAACATAGAGGCTGAGAGGAGATTTGAACGAGAACTAACAATAACGGCACTCCCACCAACTGAACAACGAAGCCCATGCACTAATTATTTTCATTTTATTTAATGTCTACTTCCGAAAGTGATACAAGCTAGAAAAGATAACAATTTTGAGACTACAGCGAAATCTTGATTCTCATCCGAAAGTTTACAAGACTCACGCTTTAACCAACCTAGTTACGGAATCAGAGGTATGTCCGAAATATAATATTCATTTTCGTATTCCGGCAATTCAGCTAGCGAAAACTGCTTAAATCAACAAAGTTACAGAACCGAACTGACGCAAAATCAAAAAGTTTTAGGGATGTTCAATTATACTCCGGACGTAGTGTCGTTGGCTTCTTGTTGTAAGTATACTTGAAGGATAAAATAAAAATTGATTTTTAATTAAGTTGCCTTCTGCTCAGTTGGCTGAAGCGCTAGTCTTGTAAACTAGTGGTCGAACATCCGAGTCGCTCCACAGCTTCATTTTCTCCTATCTACTACAATTGCTGGAATAAGGGAACGTTGGATTTTATATTGAATCACTGTTTTTAAACAGAAGAATTACGGGTGTTTTTAAGCTGTCGGTCGAGAATCAAAATTTCACCGGAGTTCACCGTTATTGTAATTTTGTTGTATGTATTAGTGAACGAAAATAGAATAAATTCAGAACACACGCGTGATCGGCCCCGTAGCTCAGATGGTTAGAGCGCCAGTCTAGTAAACTGGAGATCGGGTGTTCGAATCTCCCCGGAGCCTCGCTGTAGCTGAAATTTTGTTGTAAGAACATTTGGCGAATATAACTAAAATAATATATGATTTTAAATTGAAGATGATGTCACTTGCGTAGCTCACATGGTTGAAATGCTAAACTTGTGAATTAGCGGTGGAAATTGCAAATCCCCCTGTAGCCTCATGCTTGTTGATATTTTGTCCTATTTACAATTTAGGTAAAAAACTGTTTGATGTTGTGTCAGTTCGGTTCTGTAACTCTGTTGACCTGAGCAGGCTAAATGTAATCTAGAGATAGGAATTATTTATCGTCACTGTTGTAGACATTTTTTAGTCGCTAGCTGAATTGCCGGAATGCGAAAATGAATAAAATAAATCGGACATACCTCTGATTCCGTAAATCGGCTGGTTAAAGCGTGAGTCGTGTAAACTCTCGGTCGAGAATCAAAATTTCGCCGGAGTCTCAAAGATTTATAATTTGCCGTGAGTATAATTTCAGGAAAAGTACCCAAAAAGAAAAAGTAAATTACTGGTATCACGCAGCTGGCACCGTAGCTCAGCTGGGTAGAGCGCCAGGCTTGTAAACTGGAGGTCGTTTGTTCGAATCTCCCCGGAGCCTCACTGTTGTTGGCTTTTTGTTGTAAGTACATTTGGCGGATAAAATAATATTGGTTTTGAAATAGAGTTGCCTTCTGCTCAGTTGGCTGAAGCGCTAGTCTTGTAAACTAGTGGTCGAACATCCGAGTCGCTCCACAGCTTCGTTTTCTCCTGACTACTACAATTGCTGGATTAAGGGAACGTTAGATTATATATTGAATCACTGTTTTTAAACAGAAGAGCTACGGGTGTTTGTAAGCTGTCAGTCGAGAATCAAGTTTTCACCGGAGTTCACCGTTATTGTAATTTTGTTGTATGTATTAGTGAACGAAAACAAAATAAATTCAAAGAAACGCCCGCGTGATCGGCTCCGGAGCTCAGATGGTTAGAGCGCCAGTCTAGTAAACTGGAGGTCGGGTGTTCGAATCTCCCCGGAGCCTCGCTGTAGCAGAATTTTTATTGTAAGAACATTTGGCGAATATAGATAAAATATGGGTTGATATGCTAAACTTGTGAATCAGCGGTGGAAATTGCAAATCCCTCTGTAGCCTCATGCTTGTTGATATTTTGTCCTATTTACAATTTAGGTAAAAAACTGTTTGATGTTGTGTCAGTTCGGTTCTGTAACTCTGTTGACCTGAGCAGGCTAAATGTAATCTAGAGATAGGAATTATTTATCGTCACTGTTGTAGACATTTTTTAGTCGCTAGCTGAATTGCCGGAATGCGAAAATGAATAAAATAAATCGGACATACCTCTGATTCCGTAAATCGGCTGGTTAAAGCGTGAGTCGTGTAAACTCTCGGTCGAGAATCAAAATTTCGCCGGAGTCTCAAAGATTTATAATTTGCCGTGTGTATAATTTCAGGAAAAGAACCCAAAAAAGAAAAAGTAAAATACTGATAGCACGCAGCTGGCTCCGTAGCTCAGCTGGTTAGAGCGCCAGTCTTGTAAACTGGAGGTCGGGTGTTCGAATCTCCCCGGAGCCTCACTGTTGTTGGCTTTTTGTGGTAAGTACATTTGGCGGATAAAATAATATTGGTTTTGAACTAGAGTTGCCTTCTGCTCAGTTGGCTGAAGCGCTAGTCTTGTAAACTAGTGGTCGAACATCCGAGTCGCTCCACAGCTTCGTTTTCTCCTGACTACTACAATTGCTGGATTAAGGGAACGTTAGATTATATATTGAATCACTGTTTTTAAACAGAAGAGCTACGGGTGTTTGTAAGCTGTCAGTCGAGAATCAAGTTTTCACCGGAGTTCACCGTTATTGTAATTTTGTTGTATGTATTAGTGAACGAAAACAAAATAAATTCGAAACGCCCGCGTGATCGGCTCCGGAGCTCAGATGGTTAGAGCGCCAGTCTAGTAAACTGGAGGTCGGGTGTTCGAATCTCCCCGGAGCCTCGCTGTAGCAGAATTTTTATTGTAAGAACATTTGGCGAATATAGATAAAATATGGGTTGATATGCTAAACTTGTGAATCAGCGGTGGAAATTGCAAATCCCTCTGTAGCCTCATGCTTGTTGATATTTTGTCCTATTTACAATTTAGGTAAAAAACTGTTTGATGTTGTGTCAGTTCGGTTCTGTAACTCTGTTGACCTGAGCAGGCTAAATGTAATCTAGAGATAGGAATTATTTATCGTCACTGTTGTAGACATTTTTTAGTCGCTAGCTGAATTGCCGGAATGCGAAAATGAATAAAATAAATAGGACATACCTCTGATTCCGTAAATCGGCTGGTTAAAGCGTGAGTCGTGTAAACTCTCGGTCGAGAATCAAAATTTCGCCGGAGTCTCAAAGATTTATAATTTGCCGTGTGTATAATTTCAGGAAAAGAACCCAAAAAGAAAAAGTAAAATACTGATAGCACGCAGCTGGCTCCGTAGCTCAGCTGGTTAGAGCGCCAGTCTTGTAAACTGGAGGTCGGGTGTTCGAATCTCCCCGGAGCCTCACTGTTGTTGGCTTTTTGTGGTAAGTACATTTGGCGGATAAAATAATATTGCTTTTGAACTAGAGTTGCCTTCTGCTCAGTTGGCTGAAGCGCTAGTCTTGTAAACTAGTGGTCGAACATCCGAGTCGCTCCACGGCTTCGTTTTCTCCTATCTACTACAATTGCTGGATTAAGGGAACGTTAGATTTTATATTGAATCACTGTTTTTAAACAGAAGAGCTACGGGTGTTTGTAAGCTGTCAGTCGAGAATCAAGTTTTCACCGGAGTTCACCGTTATTGTAATTTTGTTGTATGTATTAGTGAACGAAAACAAAATAAATTCGAAACGCCCGCGTGATCGGCTCCGGAGCTCAGATGGTTAGAGCGCCAGTCTAGTAAACTGGAGGTCGGGTGTTCGAATCTCCCCGGATCCTCGCTGTAGCAGAATTTTTATTGTAAGAACATTTGGCGAATATAGATAAAATATGGGTTGATATGCTAAACTTGTGAATCAGCGGTGGAAATTGCAAATCCCTCTGTAGCCTCATGCTTGTTGATATTTTGTCCTATTTACAATTTAGGTAAAAAACTGTTTGATGTTGTGTCAGTTCGGTTCTGTAACTCTGTTGACCTGAGCAGGCTAAATGTAATCTAGAGATAGGAATTATTTATCGTCACTGTTGTAGACATTTTTTAGTCGCTAGCTGAATTGCCGGAATGCGAAAATGAATAAAATAAATAGGACATACCTCTGATTCCGTAAATCGGCTGGTTAAAGCGTGAGTCGTGTAAACTCTCGGTCGAGAATCAAAATTTCGCCGGAGTCTCAAAGATTTATAATTTGCCGTGTGTATAATTTCAGGAAAAGAACCCAAAAAGAAAAAGTAAAATACTGATAGCACGCAGCTGGCTCCGTAGCTCAGCTGGTTAGAGCGCCAGTCTTGTAAACTGGAGGTCGGGTGTTCGAATCTCCCCGGAGCCTCACTGTTGTTGGCTTTTTGTGGTAAGTACATTTGGCGGATAAAATAATATTGGTTTTGAACTAGAGTTGCCTTCTGCTCAGTTGGCTGAAGCGCTAGTCTTGTAAACTAGTGGTCGAACATCCGAGTCGCTCCACGGCTTCGTTTTCTCCTATCTACTACAATTGCTGGATTAAGGGAACGTTAGATTTTATATTGAATCACTGTTTTTAAACAGAAGAGCTACGGGTGTTTGTAAGCTGTCAGTCGAGAATCAAGTTTTCACCGGAGTTCACCGTTATTGTAATTTTGTTGTATGTATTAGTGAACGAAAACAAAATAAATTCGAAACGCCCGCGTGATCGGCTCCGGAGCTCAGATGGTTAGAGCGCCAGTCTAGTAAACTGGAGGTCGGGTGTTCGAATCTCCCCGGATCCTCGCTGTAGCAGAATTTTTATTGTAAGAACATTTGGCGAATATAGATAAAATATGGGTTGATATGCTAAACTTGTGAATCAGCGGTGGAAATTGCAAATCCCTCTGTAGCCTCATGCTTGTTGATATTTTGTCCTATTTACAATTTAGGTAAAAAACTGTTTGATGTTGTGTCAGTTCGGTTCTGTAACTCTGTTGACCTGAGCAGGCTAAATGTAATCTAGAGATAGGAATTATTTATCGTCACTGTTGTAGACATTTTTTAGTCGCTAGCTGAATTGCCGGAATGCGAAAATGAATAAAATAAATAGGACATACCTCTGATTCCGTAAATCGGCTGGTTAAAGCGTGAGTCGTGTAAACTCTCGGTCGAGAATCAAAATTTCGCCGGAGTCTCAAAGATTTATAATTTGCCGTGTGTATAATTTCAGGAAAAGAACCCAAAAAGAAAAAGTAAAATACTGATAGCACGCAGCTGGCTCCGTAGCTCAGCTGGTTAGAGCGCCAGTCTTGTAAACTGGAGGTCGGGTGTTCGAATCTCCCCGGAGCCTCACTGTTGTTGGCTTTTTGTGTTAAGTACATTTGGCGGATAAAATAATATTGGTTTTGAACTAGAGTTGCCTTCTGCTCAGTTGGCTGAAGCGCTAGTCTTGTAAACTAGTGGTCGAACATCCGAGTCGCTCCACGGCTTCGTTTTCTCCTATCTACTACAATTGCTGGATTAAGGGAACGTTAGATTATATATTGAATCACTGTTTTTAAACAGAAGAGCTACGGGTGTTTGTAAGCTGTCAGTCGAGAATCAAGTTTTTACCGGAGTTCACCGTTATTGTAATTTTGTTGTATGTATTAGTGGACGAAAACAAAATAAATTCGAAACGCACACGTGGTCGGCTCCGTAGCTAAGATGGTTAGAGCGCCAGTCTAGTAAACTGGAGGTCGGGTGTTCGAATCTCCCGGAGCCTCGCTGTAGCAAATTTTTATTGTAAGAACATTTGGCGAATATAGATAAAATATGGGTTGATATGCTAAACTTGTGAATCAGCGGTGGAAATTGCAAATCCCTCTGTAGCCTCATGCTTGTTGATATTTTGTCCTATTTACAATTTAGGTAAAAAACTGTTTGATGTTGTGTCAGTTCGGTTCTGTAACTCTGTTGACCTGAGCAGGCTAAATGTAATCTAGAGATAGGAATTATTTATCGTCACTGTTGTAGACATTTTTTAGTCGCTAGCTGAATTGCCGGAATGCGAAAATGAATAAAATAAATAGGACATACCTCTGATTCCGTAAATCGGCTGGTTAAAGCGTGAGTCGTGTAAACTCTCGGTCGAGAATCAAAATTTCGCCGGAGTCTCAAAGATTTATAATTTGCCGTGTGTATAATTTCAGGAAAAGTACCCAAAAAGAAAAAGTAAAATACTGATAGCACGCAACTGGCTCCGTAGCTCAGCTGGTTAGAGCGCCAGTCTTGTAAACTGGAGGTCGGGTGTTCGAATCTCCCCGGAGCCTCACTGTTGTTGGCT
>JBBBDQ010001915.1:702500-713444 GCA_037127315.1 Ascarosepion bandense | reverse complement strand
GTATTTTTTGATACCGATATGGCTTGGGATCCAACAGAAAATTATGTCCTTCTTCTCTGATACCTATATGACCTGGAATCCTACAGATTGTGTCTTTATTCTTTGATACCGATATGACCTAAGATCCAACAGATTATGTCTTTATTCTTTGATACCGATATGGCCCGGGATCCAACAGATTATGTCTTTATTCTTTGATACCGATATGGCCTCGGATCCAACAGATTATGTCTTTATTCTTTGATACCGTTATGGACTAGGATCCAATAAATTATGTCTTTATTCTTTGATACCTATATGGCCTGGGTTCCAAAACATTATGTCTTTATTCTTTGATACTGATATGGCCTGGGCTCCAACAGATTATGTCTTTATTCTTTGATACCGATATGGCCTGGGATCCAACAGATTATGTCTTTATTCTTTAATACCGATATGGCCTGGGATCCAACAGATTATGTATTTATTCTTTGATACTGATATGGCCTGGGATACAACAGATTATGTATTTATTCTTTGTTACCGATATGGCATGGTATCCAACAGATTATGTCTTTATTCTTTGATACCGATATGGCCTGGGATCCAACAGATTATGTCTTTATACTTTGATACCCATATGGCCGGGGATCCAACAGATTATGTCGTTATTCTTTCATACCGATATGGCCTGGGATGCAACATATTATGTCATTATTCTTTGAAAACGATATGGCCTGGGATCAAGCAGATTACGTCTTTATTCTTTGATACCGATATGACCTGGGATCCAACAGATTATGTCTTTATTCTTTGATACCGATATGGCCTGGGATCCAACAGATTATGTCTTTATTCTTTCATACCGATATGGCCTTGGATCCAACAGATTATGTCTTCATTCTTTGATACCGATATGACCTGGGATCCCACAGATTATGTCTTTATTCTTTGATACCGATATGGCCTAGGATCCAACAGATTATGTCTTTATTCTTTGAGACCGATATGGCCTGGGATCCAACACATTATGTCTTTATTCTTTGATACTGATATGGCCTGGGCTCCAACAGATAATGTCTTTATGCTTTGATACCGATATGGCCTGGGTTCCAACAGATTATGTCTTTATTCTTTGATACCGATGTGACCTGGGCTCTAACAGATTATGTCTTTATTCTTTGATACCGATATGGCCTGGGATCCAAAAGATTATGTCTTTATTCTTTTTAACCGATATGGCCTGGGATCAACCAGATTACGTCTTTATTCTTTGATACCGATATGACCTGGAATCAAACAGATTATGTCTTTATTCTTTGATACCGATATGGACTAGGATCCAACAGTTTATATCTTTATTCTTTGATACCGATATGACCTGGAATCAAACAGATTATGTCTTTATTCTTTGATACTGATATGACCTGGGATCCAACAGATGATATCGTTATTCTTTGATACCGATATGACCTGGGATCCAACAGATTATGTCTTTTTTCTGTGATACCCATATGGCCGGCGATCCAACAGATTATATCGTTATTCTTTCATACCGATATGGCCTGGGATCCAACAGATTATGTCATTATTCTTTCATACTGATATGGCCTGTGATCCAACAGATTATGTCTGTATTTTTTGATACCGATATGGCTTGGGATCCAACAGAAAATTATGTCCTTCTTCTCTGATACCTATATGACCTGGAATCCTACAGATTGTGTCTTTATTCTTTGATACCGATATGACCTAAGATCCAACAGATTATGTCTTTATTCTTTGATACCGATATGGCCTGGGATCCAACACATTATGTCTTTATTGTTTGATACTGATATGGCCTGTGATCCAACAGATTATGTCTTCATTCTCTGATACCTATATGACCTGGAATCCAACAGATTGTGCCTGTATTCTTTGATACCGATATGGCCTGGGATCCAACAGATTATGTCTTTATTCTTTGATACCGATATGGCCTCGGATCCAACAGATTATGTCTTTATTCTTTTATACCGTTATGGACTAACATCCAATAAATTATGTCTTTATTCTTTGATACCTATATGGCCTGGGTTCCAAAACATTATGTCTTTATTCTTTGATACTGATATGGCCTGGGCTCCAACAGATTATGTCTTTATTCTTTGATACCGATATGGCCTGGGATCCAACAGATTATGTCTTTATTCTTTAATACCGATATGGCCTGGGATCCAACAGATTATGTATTTATTCTTTGATACTGATATGGCCTGGGATACAACAGATTATGTATTTATTCTTTGTTACCGATATGGCATGGTATCCAACAGATTATGTCTTTATTCTTTGATACCGATATGGCCTGGGATCCAACAGATTATGTCTTTATACTTTGATACCCATATGGCCGGGGATCCAACAGATTATGTCGTTATTCTTTCATACCGATATGGCCTGGGATGCAACATATTATGTCATTATTCTTTGAAAACGATATGGCCTGGGATCAAGCAGATTACGTCTTTATTCTTTGATACCGATATGACCTGGGATCCAACAGATTATGTCTTTATTCTTTGATACCGATATGGCCTGGGATCCAACAGATTATGTCTTTATTCTTTCATACCGATATGGCCTTGGATCCAACAGATTATGTCTTCATTCTTTGATACCGATATGACCTGGGATCCCACAGATTATGTCTTTATTCTTTGATACCGATATGGCCTAGGATCCAACAGATTATGTCTTTATTCTTTGAGACCGATATGGCCTGGGATCCAACACATTATGTCTTTATTCTTTGATACTGATATGGCCTGGGCTCCAACAGATAATATCTTTATTCTTTGATACCGATATGGCCTGGGTTCCAACAGATTATGTCTTTATTCTTTGATACCGATATGACCTGGGCTCTAACAGATTATGTCTTTATTCTTTGATACCGATATGGCCTGGGATCCAAAAGATTATGTCTTTATTCTTTTTAACCGATATGGCCTGGGATCCAACATATTATGTCTTTATTTTTTGATACTGATATGACCTGGGATCCAACAGATTATGTCTTTATTCCTTGATACCTATATGGCCTGGGATCCAACAGATTATGTCTTTATTCTTTGATACCGATATAGCCTGGGATCCAACAGATTATGTCTTTATTCTTTGATACCGATATGGCCTGGGATCCAACAGATTATGTCTTTATTCTTTGATACCGATATGGCCTGGGATCCAACAGATTATGTCTTTATTCTTTGATACCGATATGTCCTGGGACCCAATACATTATGTCTTTATTCTTTGATACAGATATGGCCTGGGCTCCAACATATTATGTCTTTATTCTTTGATACGGATATGACCTGGGATCCAACAGATTATGTCTTTATTCTTTGATACGGATATGACCTGGGATCCAACAGATTATGTCTTTATTCTTTGATACCGATAATGCCTGGGATCCAACAGATTATGTCTTTATTTTTTGATACTGATATGACCTGGGATCCAACAGATTATGTCTTTATTCCTTGATACCTATATGGCCTGGGATCCAACAGATTATGTCTTTATTCTTTGATACCGATATGGCCTGGGATCCAACAGATTATGTCTTTATTCTTTGAAACCGATATGGCCTGGGATCAAACAGATTACGTCTTTATTCTTTGATACCGATATGACCTGGAATCCGATAGATTACGTCTTTATTCTTTGATACCTATATTACCTGGAATCCAACAGATTGTGTCTGTATTCTTTGATACCGATATGGCCTGGGATCCAACAGATTATGTCTTTATTCTTTGATACCTATATGGCCTCGGATCCAACAGATTATGTCTTTATTCTTTGATACCGATATGGCCTGGGATCCAACAGATTATGTTTTTATTCTTTGATACCGATATAGCCTGGAATCCAACAGAAAATTATGTCCTTATTCTCTGATACCGATATGACCTGAAATCCAACAGATTATGTCTTTATTCTTTGATACCGATATGGCCTGGGATACAAGAGATTATGTCTTTATTCTTTGATACCGATATGGCCTGGGATCCAACAGATTATGTCTTTATTCTTTGATACCTATATGGCCTGGGATCCAATACAATATGTCTTTATTCTTTGATACAGATATGGCCTGGGCTCCAACATATTATGTCTTTATTCTTTGATACGGATATGACCTGGGATCCAACAGATTATGTCTTTATTCTTTGATACCGATATGGCCTGAGATCCAACAGATTATGTCTTTATTCTTTGATACCGATATGGCCTGAGATCCAACAGATTATGTCTTTATTCTTTGATACTGCTATGGCCTGGGATCCACAGATTATGTCTTTATTCTTTGATACCGATATGGCCTGGGATCCAACAGATTATGTCTTTATTCTTTGATACCGATATGGCCTGGTATCCAACAGATTATGTCTTTATTTTTTGATACTGATATGACCTGGGATCCAACAGATTATGTATTTATTCTTTGATACTGATATGGCCTGGGATACAACAGATTATGTATTTATTCTTTGTTACCGATATGGCATGGTATCCAACAGATTATGTCTTTATTCTTTGATACCGATATGGCCTGGGATCCAACAGATTATGTCTTTATACTTTGATACCCATATGGCCGGGGATCCAACAGATTATGTCGTTATTCTTTCATACCGATATGGCCTGGGATGCAACATATTATGTCATTATTCTTTGAAAACGATATGGCCTGGGATCAAGCAGATTACGTCTTTATTCTTTGATACCGATATGACCTGGGATCCAACAGATTATGTCTTTATTCTTTGATACCGATATGGCCTGGGATCCAACAGATTATGTCTTTATTCTTTCATACCGATATGGCCTTGGATCCAACAGATTATGTCTTCATTCTTTGATACCGATATGACCTGGGATCCCACAGATTATGTCTTTATTCTTTGATACCGATATGGCCTAGGATCCAACAGATTATGTCTTTATTCTTTGAGACCGATATGGCCTGGGATCCAACACATTATGTCTTTATTCTTTGATACTGATATGGCCTGGGCTCCAACAGATAATGTCTTTATTCTTTGATACCGATATGGCCTGGGTTCCAACAGATTATGTCTTTATTCTTTGATACCGATATGACCTGGGCTCTAACAGATTATGTCTTTATTCTTTGATACCGATATGGCCTGGGATCCAAAAGATTATGTCTTTATTCTTTTTAACCGATATGGCCTGGGATCCAACATATTATGTCTTTATTTTTTGATACTGATATGACCTGGGATCCAACAGATTATGTCTTTATTCCTTGATACCTATATGGCCTGGGATCCAACAGATTATGTCTTTATTCTTTGATACCGATATGGCCTGGGATCCAACAGATTATGTCTTTATTCTTTGATACCGATATGGCCTGGGATCCAACAGATTATGTCTTTATTCTTTGATACCGATATGGCCTGGGATCCAACAGATTATGTCTTTATTCTTTGATACCGATATGGCCTGGGACCCAATACATTATGTCTTTATTCTTTGATACAGATATGGCCTGGGCTCCAACATATTATGTCTTTATTCTTTGATACCGATATGGCCTGGTATCCAACAGATTATGTCTTTATTCTTTGATACTGATATGGCCTGGGATCCAACAGATTATGTCTTTATTCTTTGATACGGATATGGCCTGGGATCCAACAGATTATGTCTTTATTTTTTGATACTGATATGACCTGGGATCCAACAGATTATGTCTTTATTCCTTGATACCGATATGGCCTGGGATCCAACAGATAATATCTTCATTCTTCGATACCGGTATGACCTGGGATCCAACAGATTATGTCTTTATTCTTTTATACCGATATGGCCTGGGATCCAACAGATTATGTCTTTATTCTTTGATACCGATATGGCCTGGGATCCAACACATTATGTCTTTATTCTTTGAAACCGATATCGCCTGGGATCAAACAGATTACGTCTTTATTCTTTGATACCGAAACGACCTGGAATCCAACAGATTACGTCTTTATTCTTTGATACCGATATGCCCTGGGTTCCAACAGATTATATCTTTATTCTTTGATACCGATATGGCCTGGGATCCCACAGATTATGTCTTTATTCCTTGATAGATTGTTTATCCTATTTAGTAGTTTTTTAATCAGGGTATATGTCATGTTTTTTCTTTTCAGTGATATAAGCACTGATAAAGTGTCTGTGAGTATGAGATATTTTTAGTGTTCATTGGACGCTATAATATTTAATGCCAAGTCAATGGTAGGTATTTCTGCACTGTACAGAGAAGCCCCATCTGGGAGTCTTGTTTTTATTTTTATTTTTTTTTACGAGTGGCCGCGCATCCTGCCCTGTCTCCATGTTTTGATCCGTCGGGTATAGATTTGTGGATATTCTGTATATGTATTTTGGATGTTGCGCATTTTTTTCGTGGGAAGTTGAAGGATGGGTTTTAGTTTTAGATTTTTTTATTTAGTTTTAATATTATGGATGGCTGTGTAATCACTGAAGGTGGAAAATGATGAAGGGTAGTCAGTCAGTTAAGTGCCATACGTGAAACACGCTTGGGCGATCATGTCTCGAAAGAGACATGACTGACTGGGCAGAAGATTATCCCGCAGTAGGTTGCCATTACTTTCTGGGGTAGACTGGTTGCCGACCAAGGCTATAGAACCAAATCTGTCCTGCTATTTAACCCATAACTGGAAGGAATAGACAGATTAATACCTTTCCCAAGGGTAATTGCGCGTAAGTGAATACAATGGATTCAACTGGAATTCGAACTCGGCTCCCCGGTTTCTCGTCCAGAGCCGATGTTCACTGTACCACAACGCACATCCGATGAAGGGTAGACGAGTATTAAATATATCATTTAATGACCAAAAAAAGAAACAAGAGAAAAACTGTATTTAATTTTAACCGACGCGTTTCATCCACTAACGGACATTATCAAGGCAAAAAATTAAATTAATTTATTTGAAATAAAGTATCAAATTGATTCCCATCCATCTCTTATCATTTTTTCGAAATCCCCTGTACCTTGTTTGTTTTCTCTCTCTCTCTCTCTCTCTCTCTGTGTGTGTGTGTGTGTGTGTGTGTGTGTCTCTTTCTTAATTTAACCTCTGCACACAGGTAATTATCCTGCCTTGCATTTTTTCGACATCTCCTGTACCTTGTTTGTTTTTTTTCTCTCTCTCTTTCTCTCTCTCTCTCTCTCTCTCTCTCTCTCTCACTCTTTCAATTTAACCCCTGAACACCGGTAATTATCTCGCTTTTCATTTATTCGACATCCCCTGTACCTTTGTTATTCTCTCTCTCTCTCTCTTTCTCTCTTAATTTTACCCCTGCACACCCGTAATTATCCTGCCTTGCATTTCTTCGACATCCCCTGTACCTTGTTTCTCCTGCCTTGCTTGAGGTGAAATAACTATAAAAAACATAGTTGTGTCATCAGCATAGATATCGAGTTGACAACTAGTGTCATCAGGATTGTCGTTGATGAAAATTAGTAACACGTTTTTTTATATATCTGTGGTTATCTGTATATACATGTATGCATAAGTATGCATGTGTGGGGGTGAATATATCAAATTTTAGCACACTTCTTCACAGACTGGAGATTCCCGCAAAATTCTTTGTTGCTTTGGAAACAGTAAAACAGCACAAGAGAATAGAAGATCAATTTTCAAATTCAACATTTGAAACTCTGATGTTGTAACTTCCTATAACGATGTGTCCCTAGTCGCTAGGCTCTTTAGGGCCAACCACAAGAGATTCGCGGCTTGTTTGAATGATGTCAGTTGCTACGAGAGATACCGTCGTTCTTGTTGGAGTGCCAATTGTGGTTCGGGAAGGATTGTGCCTCACTGAAGTCATCGGAGATTTTTCTCTAACCCACACCCAAAAGGCAAGACAAATAAAGAAGACAAATAAGGAGTAAAGACTTTGGGAATAATTCGACCTGAAATGGCTTCTATCGCCTCTTCACTGGAAGAAAAATATTTCGAATTAAACTGAGGATGAGAAAAGGATTCATCAGCTTGAACCAGTTAAAACAGAAATTTTCTTTAGCATCTCTTTGTTCCGACATTTTTTAATTATATCTTTTATTACTGTTTAGATATTTTTTTTTCTTCTGGAATATATTATTCTTTTTTCTTCTATTTTTAGATTTTCATTCCTACTTTCTTTCTTTTTATATTTCGGTTTATTTGTTTCGTTTTTTTTTTGTCTCGATCTTTCTTTTTCTTTCTTTCTTTCTTTCTTTCTTTCTTTCTTTTTTTCTGTAGTCTTCGTTTTTATTAACGAGAGTTTTCGTATTTTTCGTTTATTTTTTTTTTTGTTTAGCTTTTTCTTTCGTTTTTATTCTTCATTTCATTTTTTAAAGATCATTTCACTAAAAGTAAAGCAATAAAGCCACTAAGACGAAAGGGTTTACTAAATGATAATATGAGCAAAACTGCTATTACAGAGAGAGAGAGAGAGAGAGAGAGATTGAACAATAAAATGACAAGAATTTGTTATATATTACCTTGAACGGTGGATGTATGCGACAGGTACATCCGACCGTAGGTAAGGTCAACAAAAAGTGACAACCGGCTTGAAAAACCATGGCTTGGCAATGATGTGGTTGACAGATGCATTCAATCATAGGCAAAAGTCAACAAAACACAAGGAGGATTGGCAACTTTATTTGGTCGTAGATGACGTCAGCAAGGCGACACTCCGAAAAAAGTAAAAATTTGTAGGAGTTTTAAGAATATATAAAGTTTGGAAATTTCGGTTAAAGAGAGAGAGAGAGAGAGAGAGAGAGAGAGAGAGAGAGAGAGAGACCAGCTAACGACTCCCGACCGCTCCTTCGTATGTGAGAATCTCTCCGGCTGCTCTCCTACTTTAAACAAGCGTCGATGACACAGAATAAAAATGTAAGATTACATTTTTATATGTTCCTTGTTTTTTGTCGAGATTCAGCCTAATATTCAACTGATGAGCTGTAATACAGCGAAACAGGCTTGTATGTGGATGGCTAATATATATAAAGGGCAAAAGAAGAATGGGAATACCAGTGTGAAGACAGTTGAGAGGGTAGTGAGAAAGCAAAAGAACAAGATACACGAGGTGATGGGGAAAGAACGAGAGAAGGACTGGAGTCAAGTGGAAAAGAGATGGGAATTGACATTGCATTTAAATTCTTGTAGATTGTATCCGTCAGGGAAGTAACTATATGGAAGGGAGTTCCACAGGCGGGAAGTGCGAGAAAGGAAGCTAATGGCATAGAAGCGGCGGTGGCTGCACTTAGTCGATTTAACTGTAAAAGGGTGTGACCTTATTGCCTGTCTGGTTGCTCGAGTAAATCCTTGTGGAGGGGGCATCAGTGAGCTAAGTACGTCTGAGCAGAAGCCATGAAAATATTTGTAGAAAAGATAGAGGGGAGCCACATCCCACCAATGAGAAAGTAGCTGGAGTCGAGGAACCCAAGTCGGGACCGATCACGTTAGAGATTTTCCTTTGGAACATGCCGAGAACCCTGCGATGAATGGCAGGGGCGCTCAACCAGATATGAGAACAGTATTCAGTGCACAATCGGATGGTTGATTTGTTTATGTGCAAGATGGACTCAGGTGGGAAAACTTCCTGGCTCGACTCAATGACCTAAACTTCCTAGCAGTCGATTTAGCTATTGATTTAATGCAATGATTCCACTTTAGGTCGGATGACCTGAGGAGTTACCAAAAATAGCAAACGCAGTTCGCAAATTTGTAATGCGGTTCTATGACGTCACACCGCGTGAGAGCTCGAAATGATAACATAACCATATATTTAAATGCAATGTAATGTATTATTGACCAGATTTAAACGTGAATTTTATTAAGTGTGGGTTGTTTGAATTTAATGTACATGGCCTCCAATATCTGAAAGTTTTTTTTACTATGTGTATGAGTGAGGATTATTGTATTGTTGACTAAAATCTGTCTGATATTACCTACATGGTTATGTTTTTTGAGAAATGTTTAATTGTACTCTGATCAGAATATATATATATATATCCATCCAATCATCGCCCTATCAGCCTCCTGCCGATCATGGCAAAGTGTTAGAAGTCATCATCAACGCCGAGGTGGTACAACACCTCACAGCCCACAGACTCTTCAAGGACAAACAGTATGGTTTCCACTTCACCAGGTTTACTGTTGATATGCTCACGACCATCACTGAGTATATACACCAGGCCCTCGACAAAAACGGCGAAGCCCGAACAGTTGTTCTTGACATCTCCAAAGCGTTTGACAGAGTCTGGCATGCTGGCTTTCTATGGAAGCTGCAGGGCTATGGTATAACAGGACAATTGTTTGACCTAATCCAGTCCTTCCTTTCAAACCGTACAATGAGGGTAGTATTGAACGGACAAGCCTCCCAATACTATCACATGAATGCGAGTGTCTCTCAAGGCTCTATTCTAGGTCCCACGCTTTTCCTTATCTATATTAACGATCTCCCTGATGTAATAGGATCCCAAGTGGGCATATATACTGACGACACTACGGTTTACTCTCGTCTCGATCAAAAATCTACCGAGGCTGACAAAGCAAACCTCGCTGCCGAGCTTGAAAAGGATCTCCAATCCGTGGTAGACTGGAGTAAGAAATGGCTCGTTAAATTTAATGCTTCCAAAACAAAGCTGCTATCTGATAACCACAACAAACAATCGTCCCTCCTGCCCATTAGCATGGATCAGGCTTCTCTCCCTGAAATTAAAACGCTCGGATTAACTCTCACATCAGACCTCAAGTGGAATCCATACCTAAATCCGCTGCTAAGAAAGTCGGTACACTGTGTAGGGCCAGGAAGTTTTTCCCGTCCGAAACAATCCTTCACATATACAAATCTATCATCCGCCCGTGCATTGAATATTGCTGCCAT
>JBBBDQ010001915.1:572500-697500 GCA_037127315.1 Ascarosepion bandense | reverse complement strand
CACAGTAGATTGCCATTGCTTTTTTGGGTAGACTGGTTGGCAGCCATGACTATAGAACCCAATCTCTCCTGCCATTTAGCTCAAAGCTGGAGTGAGAAGAGATGGATTATATCATTATATTAATAAGTAGTAATTAGTGGGGGATCAGTTTATTACTTCATAGCAATAGAAAACCGATCTCCCACTTAATGCCCAGTAGAAGCTTTAATTATTTCCAACTTTTATGTTCAGTCAGTCAGATAAGCGCCATATGTTATACACGCTTGAGGCGATCATGTCTCAAAGAGACATGACTGACTAGGCAGAAGATAATCCCACGGTAAGTTGCCATTGCTTTCTGCGTTAGACTGGATGCCAGCCAGGACTATAGAACCCAATCTGTCTTATTACTGAACCCATAACTGGAGGGAAGAGACGGATTAATACCTTTCACAAAGGTATAAGTGAATGCAAGGAATTCAACAAGAATTCCAACTCGGCTCCTCGATTTATCGTTCCGAGTCGATATCCACTGCATTATACTTTTTCTCATATAATTTGTAGAAATTAAAAAAAAATGTTGATAAGATACCGAGGGTTATAACGCTCTTCCCATGGCCCCAGTCAGCTGATCAAGGGAATGATCGAGGGTACCACTCACGAGTTTTCATTAATGAGTATATGATTCTCCCGGTCTGACCCAGAAATTAAACTCCTAACTAGATACAGTTATAGACAACTATCAGTATAGCCCGGCGTTGCTCAGGTGTAATGAAAGCTTTAAAACTTATCCATGGTCCTGGAGCCCAGACTCTTTGGACGTTGGCACGAAAGACTAAAAAGCAATAGTTGTTTCCAGTTAAAGCGAAACCGTAGACTGAAAGAAAAATTCATGGATGTAAGTCAAATTTTGATTTCCTGGTATCGATATCAAATAAGTTTTTTTCATCGTAAACTGAATTTTGAAGGCTAAATAAGTCCTCTGAATAAATGGTATCATAGCTGAGACTAAGAACTACAATTATACCTACTTAGAACCAAACCGAAGCAAAAACTAAATAAAAGGTCTGAAAAAATACAGACATACAGGCAGATAAAAAGACACACACACAAACATCTTGCCTTATATATATATATATATATATATATATATATATATATATATATATATATTATCAATTTTCTGCACTATTTTAAGAACTGCAACCTTGAAACTTCTGAATATCGTTTCTTATGTCTTTGTCTATGAGTGTATCAAATTTGATTAAAATCGGATCACTCCTTCTATAACCCGATTTTTTCGATTATCGAATTTCGCTATTTATCGGGGGTACCTCGACACAAAACCTAGCTAAGAACACTCGCGGACGCTTGTAGTACAACTGTGTAAATTTTCAAGAAAATCGGTTCAGCCGTTTCGTAGTTTATAGGTAACGGACACACACACACACACAGACACACACACACAAAATTTCATTTATAAGTAAGTTTAGATTTTTTAGATGATAATGTGTTTAATAGTAAAACTTTTATTATTTAAACCATAGCTGGAAGAAAAAGTGGAGTCCTGCCTTCCCCAAGGGTGTTCGTGCGTAACTGAATATAAAAAACCCAACGGGAACTAGAAGTCAATTCTCCGATTAACAATTCTCAACCATCATCCATTACACCACTTTCACGTGCAAACTTACAGTACTTGGTGTTCACAAGTGGTTACCTGTCTATTTACTGACCAGGTTCGACGTTAGTTAATATGATGATCGGACGAGAACGGGTGTTTCCACACTACCCCATATGTTCGTAACTTTGCCAGTGACAAAATTTTGCTTAAAACAAAATTTTGAATATTAACGTATCAATTTTTGCATACCCTATTTACAGTGGGTGTTCGTTGTGATGCAATGAATATCGACTCGCAACGACAAATCGGGGAGCCGGGTTCGAATTCCAGTTGAATTCCTTGCATTCGGTTACGCGCAAATACCCTTAGGAAAGGTATTAATCCGTCTCTTCTCTCCAGCTATGGGTTAAAAAATGGGACACATTGGGTTCTATGGCCTTAGCTGGCAACCAGTCTACCACAGAAAGCAATGGCAACCTACTGCGGTATAATTTTCTGTCGCGTCAGTCATCTTTCAACACATGATCGCCCAAAGCGTGTATCACTTATGGCACTTATCTGACTATTTACAGTACTAGTTTCTTTCTCGTCAAATATGAAATCTTCATAAACACAGAGTGAAAAGGAATAAACGCAAATTTTAGAACTATTATGTTCCAAGGCAAGCAATTGTGAAAACAGCAGCATACATTTTGAAACAAATGGATATGAATTGGGATTTATGAAATGACAAATTTTCAATTGTTCCTTCATTTTTGGATATTACTGACGAATTATTCATAATTTAAGCTGTACGCTCAAATTGTAAGGAATGTCTCCCACTTGAAGGAATATCATACAGTACCTTTTGGGTTTCAAACTTTTCTCTCAGATCAGTAATTGTTGATAGACCAAAAGGATCCGCTGTTAAATTGTATTTGTGGTGCAGTGGATATCGGCTCAGAACGAGAAATAGGAAATCCGAGTTCGAATACATTGCACTCACTTACGCGCAAATATCCTTCGGAAAGGCATGAATCCGTCGCTTCTTCCCCCAGCTATGAGTTAAATAACAGGACAGATTGGATTCTATAGCCTTGGTTGGCAACCGCAGAAAGTAATGTCAACCTCCTGCTTGAAAGTTCTCTGCCGAGTGAGCCATGTCTCTTTCGAGCGTGTATTACGTATGGCACTTTACTGACTGACTTCTTAATAATTTTTCTCATATTCTCTCATACTCAATAACACATTTGCGTCTTAGTGACTTTATTGTCTTGCTTATGGTTAAATCATTAAAAATTAATGAAGGCGCATACTATGAATACCCCATAAAATGGATGAGGACTTAGTAAATACCAAACCTTCCAAATACACTGGATCAGTCATAATCTTTGCTATAGGACATTGGATAAAAACAGGCTGTACTAAGTGTAATTTGTGAAACACATTTCCTTGAAAAATTATTTTAATAAAAAAATTTTGAAAAATTCAGCCGTAAGTTGTACTGGCTGCTCAGTCAATGAATGCCGAATATTTCTTTATAAGGAAATAGATAATATTACTATTACAGTTAGAGATCAAGAGAACAGATAATGCACATTGATCTCAAATCTAGGTCTTCTTCTTCTATGTGCCCTGTCCCTTCGGGACGTAGGCAATCATGGTTCTCCACGTCTCCCTCTCCCTTGTGGCTCTTAGTTTGCTCCTGTTACTCCTGGCAACCCCCGTTCCGTCATCCACCTGATCAGGCCCTGCAAATATGTTATCCGCTGCCTTCCTCTGTCTCTCCTTCCTTCTATCTGACCAGTCAGTATCAGGTTCTCCAGGCTCTCCTTCCTCATTGCATGTCCCAGGAACTTCAGTTGTCTCTTCCTGATGCTCAGCATCAATTTCCTTTTTGTTGCCATTCTTTCTAACACCTCGTCGTTGCTTGTATGCTCAGTCCACGATATCCGTAGCATCCTTCTGTAGAACCACATTTCCGCTACTTCAAGTTTTGTCCGCATTTTCGATGATATTGTCCAGTATTCACTGCCGCATTGAAGAACTAACATCACATAGCAATCCAGCACTGTTTTCTTTGTTTCAAGTGAAATTTTCCTGTGTGTTAGTACTTTACTCAGCTTCTGGAATGCGTCTTTTACCATGCCAATTCGCCTTCGGATCTCTGTGTCGCATTTTCCGTTTCCTGTTAGAACACATCCTAGGTATTTAAATTTTTGTACTTGCTTGATTCTGGTATCCCCCACCTGTATTTGGCATTTTGGGTTGCACCTTTTACTGATGACCATGCATTAAGTTTTCTTAAAGTTTATCTGTAGTCCTTTTTTGTCACTCTCCACCGCTACCTTCTGTAGAAGGTCTTGTAGTTTCCTTTCCGTGTCTGCAATCAGCACTGTATCATCTGCATACCTTATGTTGTTTAAGTTGTGGCCTCCAATAACAAATCCTGGCGTGTCATCTAGTGTCCTCAAAATATTCTCGCTGTACAAGTTGAACAGATCCGGTGAAAAGACACATCCTTGTCTTACGCCTCTTTCTATCTTTGTAAATCTACTGAAATCGTGACCTGTCCGTATGCAGGCCGTTTGCTGCCAGTAGGGATTCTTGATTACTCTGATGTCTTTCCAAAAATGTCGAGGCTGCCGATGTCTATGGTATGAAAAAAACACTGTCTGATCGGTTAATAAAAACCGAAAGTTTCCTTACAAGGAAACGGCTATTAGAGATGAAAAGAACAGATACTACACTTTGTATATACTCGTCACCCTCATAGTGAAAATATATGGCACAAGGCCAAGTTAAAGTGTGGAAAATAAAACGTGTGCTCATGGGTAAAGTTAGAAATTGCTCAGACCCTACAATCAATGTCACGCTAGCTTCGATATTCCAGTGCCCTCTTTGGTACTAAGAGATTGATGTTGCTTCAGGGTTTGAATAGTCGGAACCAGGCATCCATCATTCGTTCTACTCAAAGATAATAAAAATAATTGAGGGATAAAATGTAGTTTATCTGTCCAAAGGCAGTTTTTTTAATCGTATCACCCCGAAGAAGGTGGTAACGCCACTGGTGTGACATAACAGTAAAAAGATTAGATAGGAGGAGAGTAAAGAGAAAGATCAACCAGTTAGAAAGGGGCAAGAGAAGGATAGGAATACAGGTGTGATGACAGTTGCAAAGGTGGAGAGAAAGGAAAGGATATGCAAGGTGGTGTAGAAAGTACTAGAGTCAAGTGATAAATAGATGAGTATTGACATTGCATTTAAATTCCTGGGGCGTATAGCCATCAGGAGAGTAAAGAGAAAGACGAACCAGTTACAGGAGGTGTCAGAGAAAGGAGCAAGAGGAGGATGGGAATACAGGTGTGATGACAGTTGCAAAGGTGGAGAAAAAGGAAAGGATATACAGGTTGGTGAAGAAAGAACTAGAGTCAAGTCGTTAAGAAATGACATTGCATTTATATTCCTGGAGGTTGTAGCTGTCAGGAAAGCAAAAATATGGAAGCTAGTTCCATAGGTGGGAAGTGCGAGAAAAGAAGAAGCAGGAGTAGAAGTATCGTCTGCATTTGGCTAACCTGACTGTGAATGGGTGAGACACAGTTGCCAGTCTGGTTGCACGAGTAAACACCTGTTACAGATGCACCAGTGATTTAACTTCGTTGGAGCAGAAGCCATGAAAGTATTTATAGAACAGACAAGATTACACTTGGTATTTACTCGTCATCCTCACGGTGATGAAATAAGGCACAAAGCCGGTTTAAAAGGGGAGCTCAAGCATGTGCACATGGGTAAACGCAAAACATTATGTAGTCCCGACCGCCAACATCGCGTTGTCGTCAATATTCTACCGACACTCCTTTTGGTGCACCGAGGGCGGCGATCACGTAACGTTTGATTAGGCATCCCTCGTTTATTTTTTGTGTTCAGCAGGAAAGCACTAACACAATTGAGAGATAAGTGTAGTATGATCGACCGGAGCAGATACTACACGATCCCGTCCTGGTAACAAGGTTTTAAAAAAATATCAATTCTATTAATATTACTATTATTATTAACTACGCCAGGGGTCGGCAACTCATAAGACCCCGCGGGCCGGATCGCGTTATAATGATGGGTCGCGGGCCGGACGAAGGCCATTAATGAAAAATTAAGTAAAATTACATATGCAGACCCCTGTCGACCTAAATATTTAAAATAATAACGAAAATAAATATTGAGAAATCAGAAAAACAAAAGAAAATCTAAAATTAAAAAACACTTAACAAAATTTACTTTTCTTCAAGGAACGTCAAAATTTTTCAAAGTGAATAAAATCAACCGAAGTGAAATGGATGAAATTATGACGTCACTAAAAATTATTTTTTTGTTTATATCCGGGAATCAAAAATTGCATTATATTTTATATTATGTAGATTTTCTTTCAATTTTCAAACAAATTACTAAAACGAAACAAAATCCTGAATTTATTTCTTTTTTGAATAAGTAAATACGAAGAGCACTGATTACATTCATTTGGATTTTATTAGGTATTTAAAATTATTTTTTATATTTTTGTTTTATTTTTTACGCAGAAATATAGGTGATTGGGTTTTGATCGTGTTTTTGCGATCGTAGTATTCAAATTCGGTTTGGGTGGATCAGAGGAAGATAACAGCAGGCCTTTTGTTGAATTCGAAAGTCTCGTCTCTAATGTTCAAAATAGAGTCATTGGTAATCAGGTTCGCGGGCCGGTAAAAATTCCTTCGCGAGCCGGATCCGGCCCGCGGGCCGTAGGTTGCCGACCCCTTGTCTTAATTAATGTATATTTTTTGTTATCTCTCCTACACCTTATTCTGACAGCCATTTGCAAGAGCTTTTATATTTCGTGTTCCTTCAAAAAGTTACCGATCATGGCTCTCCACATTGCCCTGTTCTTTGTAGCTCGTAATAAATATTACACCACGTCGAGGTGCTCCTATTCCATACATATACATTAACTCGTCTTCCTTCCTTTAGGTTGTCCTTTCAGTACGTTGGCGATCATGGCTCTCTACAATTTCCTTTCCTTTGTAGCTCTTAATGCAGAGGTCGGCAACTCATTTTTCAAAGTGAATAAAATCAACCGAAGTGAAATGGATGAAATTATGACGTCACTAAAAATTATTTTTTTGTTTATATCCGGGAAACAAAAATTGCAATATATTTTATATTATCTGGGTTTTCTTTCAATTTTCAAACAAATTACTAAAACGAAACAAAATCCTGAATTTATTTCTTTTTTGAATAAGTAAATACGAAGAGCAATGATTACATTCATTTGAATTTTATTTCGGTCTTTAAAATTACTTTTTATGTTTATTTTTTTTTTTTATTTTTTTTTACACAGAAAGGGAGGTGATTGGGTTTTGATCGTGTTTTGCGGTCATAGTATTCAAATTCGGTTTGGGTGGATCAGAGGAAGATATCCTCGTCTCTCATGTTAAAAATAGAGTCATTGGTAATCAGGATAGCGGGCCGGTCAAAATGACTTCGCGGGCCGGATTCGGCCTGCGGACCGTAGGTTGCCGACCCCTTAACCTACGCCTTAGGCCGAAGGTATTGTATTCGGTCGCGTTTGTCTGTCTGTCCGTGGCCAAGATATCACAAGACGCGCTTTATGGATCCTGATGAAACTTTCAGAGAAGACTAGCCTCATGGCTGGCACTAAGTGATTGATTAAATTTTCATTTCGTCTCTTTTTATAAGCGTTTCACCCCGAGCAAGGCATATCACTGCCACTACTGTGCAGGAGGCTCCGTAGAGTGGAGAAAGGATGATTAAATATAGGAAATGTCAGAGGGTGGGTGATAGGCGGGTAAGGATACCGAGAATGAGGGTTGGGTAGATGAGAGTGTTCTGAGAATAGTTGGGAGTTAGTGTGATAGGAGGTGTCTATTGACCTTACATTTAAACACCTGGAGATTGTAGCTGTCGGGAAAGCAGACTTGTGGAAGGGAGTTCCACAGGCGGGAAGCACGAGAAAAGAAGCTGTTGGAGTAGAATTTACGGTTACATCTTATTTGTTTAACTGTAAAAGGGTGGGACCTAGTTGCTAATCTAGTATCTCGTGTAAATTCGTGCTTAGGCGGCACCAGAGCAGAAGCCATGAAAGTACTTGTAGAAGAGGCACAGGGAAGCCACATATATATATATATATTTGGTACGGAAAAAATTTCCTGGCTTATTTTTCCGGTTTTGATTTTTGCTTTTCAAATGCTCAATAATGAATTGCATACCTAGATTTTTTTAAATTCTGAATCATCTCCCTAGCATCATTTTAAATATGCATTTTATTTTTCAATCTTACTTTCCTGCCTTGACAGGGCTCAGAAATTTTTATCCCGATTTGTGGATGATTAATTATTTTCACCCCTACAACCGCCCCTCCACAGACGGAACGTCGCAAGCCTCCCGCGCACTATCGTTATGGTCTGGTGAGCCTCATTTCTTAGTTTCACAAACCTTAAGCTTTACAACTAAGACCCACCATACCAGATATTCTAGGGCGAATTATCCTTATTCATCTCGTGTCCGGTTAGTGAGAAGAATGTTCTATTAAAACAACTTCTTCGAAACTTCACTTCAACCTCATCTGCCATAAGTACCCCTCGGCCATTTAGTGACACCTCCTATCCCGATTAACATACCAATACCTTCCACAATTTATACTATCTCACTTAACCAGTGCTTTAGTTGTATCCCATGCAAGGCAGGCCCAGTATTAATGGTACCGCTGTATCTCAATCGAATCTTTCCTCAAATTAAACACATTTATTCAGCCTGTCTCACGCAAGCTGTCCACTTCTTCAGGAGTCAGTAACGTTATCTTGCTGGCTACATCAATAAGACTGGCCCAATATTAATGGTACTGCTGTATTTCAATCTAATCCTTCTCACATGAATCCTTATGTTTATTTGCTGTCTTGCCGTTTGAAAAAAGAATTTTTTTAAGCTGACTACAAATTTCTATCGCGTGTGTTAGGTCTCGTCCGTCTAGCCTTAGCTCAACGTCACCGGCTTCTGTGGTTCGCTGCTGCTGCTGCACGTCGTCCGCCATTTGCCGTTTGCCGTTGCCATTGACGCCGCCTCCTCGGAACGAGCTGACAACGACTGCGACTACGACGCCGCCGCCGGGAAGCAGAGTCGAAAACAACGAGGATGTGCGTTGTGGTGCAGTGAATATCGACTCGGAACGACAAATCAGAGAGCCGAGTTCGAATTACAGTTGATTTCCTTGCATTCACTTACGCACAAATACCCAAATACGTTTCTTCCCTTCAGTTATGGGTTAAATAACAGGAATGATTGGTTTCTATAATTTGGCTGGCAACCAATCTACTGCAGAAAGCATTGGCAACCTACTGCGGAATAATCTTCTGTCCAGTCAGTCATGTCTATTTCGAGACATGATCGCCTAAAGTCTGTATCGCGTATGGCACTTAACTGATTGACTGAAATTTCTGAAAACGTGTACTTGTGTATAATACAAACCCCGATTTTTTACCTTTAACCTTCTTTTCTCATATCTATGCACAAAAAATACAGTACAGGGCATGTTCAGCACTAGGAGACACTAAAAAATCTCAACCAACTTTCTTTTACCATCTTTACTGAAATAGATTTTTATATACCCTTGGGTTTTATATGCCGCGAAACACGGTAATATTTACTCTTCTTCCTCACTTGAGAGAGATGTGACACAAGGTCTTTTTAACATGGAGAACCTGAGCGAGTAGACCCAGGTACTGGTCAAAACATTACCTATCCACCGCAGTGGATAGGTTCAAAACCGGTCTAAACTGGTCTTAAACTGGTCTTATTCAGTGTTAATTTGTTCATTTTGGACCCCAGTCCGAAGGCCGGGGGCTGCGCTAGTATTTACCTTTCTCCCCCATTTGAGAGATGTGACACAAGGACTTTTTTAACGTGGGGAACCTGAGCGCGTACGCCTAGGTACTGGCCAAAACATTACCTATCCACTCGATGGATAAGTTCAAAACCGGTCTAAACTGGTCTTAAACTGGTCTTATTCGGTCTTAATTTGGTCATTTTGGACCCCAGTCTGAAGGCCGGGGGCCGCGGTAATATTTACCCTTCTCCCCCACTTGAGAGAGATGTTACACAAGGTCTTTTATAACATGGGGAACCTGAGCGCGTACGCCCAGGTTCTGGCCAAAACATTACCTATCCACCGCGATGGATAGGTTCAAAACCGGTCTAAACTGGTCTTATTCGGCCATTTCGGACCCTAGCCTTCAGGCTGGGGGCCGCGGTAGAATTTAACCTTCTCCCCCATTTCAGAGAGATGTTACACAGGGTCTTTTTTAACGTTGGGAACCTAAGCGTACGCCCAGTTACTGGCCAAAATATTATCTATCCACTGCGGTGGATAGGTTCAAAACCGGTCTAAACTGGTCTTATTCGGCCATTTCGGATCCCTGCCCGAAGGCCGGGGGCCGCGGTAATCGTCTTGATGGCGCTAATGTAATAATTGTGGTTTGTGGTTACTGCGACATTAACAGTTTTGCATTCACAACCAGCGAGGATGGGTTTTCTTTTGTGAAATTGGTATTAATTTCAAATCAACCAGCTGTCAAGTCTCGTCATTAACCAACTCGAATTCTTCGGTTTGCAATTAATAACCACAATTTCTAAACACTAGTCATTCTTCCTTCTGATTCACTTTAGAGAATCAGATACGTGTGACAACGAATCTTTCTCGCCGCTGCACGCCCAACGCCCAACGCCCAACGCCCAAAACATCTCTCCGTCAGAGAGGAAGAAGACCTTAC
Organism: Ascarosepion bandense; assembly: GCA_037127315.1. Classification (NCBI taxonomy): domain Eukaryota; kingdom Metazoa; phylum Mollusca; class Cephalopoda; order Sepiida; family Sepiidae; genus Ascarosepion; species Ascarosepion bandense. The sequence continues at coordinate 687,111 of JBBBDQ010001915.1, read as the reverse complement.
TCAAATTGAAGAAGATTAAAAATCCATCGAAGCCTTGTAACAACCAAGCAATTGCTCGGAGATGGCGCCTCTAAGGATAAGAGGTCAAGGTTCAAGTGTAAACGATTGCGGCGAAAAAGGGAAAAAATTATTGTGGAATAAGAGCAAGGAAAGTAAGAATGGAAGAATTGCGGTGGTTTACCATTTCTACGGGCTTCTTGTGTATCTGGATATGTAAGGGGATAGTTACGAATCTCTCTGATCAATATGTTGTTGAGAATAAGAAAAACTGGAAATTATTTTCGGACATGTTCTCACGATGTAATTACATAGTTTGTTTTTTTTTTCCCCAGTGTTTGATTTGAATGATTTCAACGAATTTTCTTTTTTGTATGGCGTAAAAACACATTGTCTAATATTTTAGCTGAAGATAAAGGTTTGATGAATAATAAGACGTATTGCTATTAATACTTCACTTACGATAACAAACACGATAGTTATAATTTACTAGCAGTATAGCCCGGCGTTGCTCGGATGTAATGAAAGCTTTAAAACTAATCCATGGTCCTGGAGTTCAGCCGTTTCGGAGTCTATAAGTAACGGACACACACACACACACACACACGCACACGCACACACACACACACACACACACACACGCACACGCACACACACACACACAAAGTTCTATTTATAAATAAGTTTAGATTGCTGTTGCTATAAATATAAACTGCAATATGTTGCTGTAAAATCTTTTCATTATGGTATTTCAAAAACGTATGATTTTTCTAACGGACCCCCGGCCTTCGGGCTGGCGGAGGGCAAATGACCAATTAAGACAGAATTAGACCAGTTTAGGACCAGTTTAGACCGGTTTTGAACCTATCAACAGCAGTGGATAGGTAATATTTTGACCATGACCTGTGCGTACGCGCTCATGTTCCCCACATTAAAAAAAGACCTTGTGTCACATCTTTCTCAAGTGAGGGAGCAGAGTAAATATCAACGTATAATTTTTCTTGGGAAATAAATGGAAAATCACATAACCACTGTTCAGTAATTAGAGCAAGTCTAATTGATAGGATTTTACTAGAGAAGTTCATTAAAATCACAAAGAAAGAGATTTTCACTAATCAAAGATAAAAGCAATGAGAATTTTATTGGTCTTGGGAAAGGTATTAATCCATCTCTTCCCTCCAGTTATTGGTTAAATAACAGGGCAGATTGGGTTCTACCAGCCTTCTACCACGCAACAAACAAATACTCTTCACTAGAACGGATAACCCACTGTAGACTAAGCTGCTTCCGACTAAATATGACAAAAGGACTCAATTTTCGACCTGATCTGGCCCTTGTAAAGGTAGAAGATAAGAGGAGGAATCAGGTACTTCCTGAAGTGGTCCATGGAGCCGTCCATTTCTTCTGCATCAATGAATCGTACGCACGAGTTCTACTTAAAATATGGTGTTATTTTAAGCCCAAGTCAATCTGGGAGACATCCATTCATCGCAACTAGCGATAGTTCGGGGTCCGGTCATTAATGATGGAATGTAGCTAGTTTGGTTTCTAAGGCATTGAATGTAATCAGCTGGCATTTTTTTATCACTGAGAAGTTAATGCTAGATCGGACGAGAGATGAATTGCCAATATCTGAGCATCAAGACTTTTGAAGTGCATCCCTATATCGTCGTATCATCGGCATAGATGATTACAAGTATATTTTTAGACATTTATGTAAAACAAGAAGAGGGTTATGTTGAGAATAGACCCCTGGGGAACGCGTACGTTGACCGCCAGAACCCCTGAGAACTAGCCATTAATAGCTACCTTCAAGGTCTTTAGTGATTTCATATTTAAAGATCCCGAGGAGCAAATACTTGTACGACAGCATATCAAATGCTTTCGAAATATCTAATCCAGAAAAACTCCGAGAGAGTGTTTTGATGATGCAATGAATGTATCATTACATCATCAAAACTCTCGGAGATTGTCTGACAAATATACAATAAAATCACATCTTAGCACACACAATGCTTTTATTATTTTTTATAACAGTCGATAATACTCGATTCTTACACTTAACTAACAGTATAGCCCGGCATTACTCGGGTGTTTTTAAATCCATGGTCCTGGAGTTCAGACTCTTTGGACGTTGGCACGAAAGACTAAAAAGCAATAGTTGTTTCCAGTTAAAGAGAAACCGTAGACTGAAAGAAAAATTCATGGATGTCAGTCAAATTTTCATATTTGAAATAATAAAATAAATGCGACAATTTACCAATCGCACCTAATATATATATATATATATATATATATATATATATATATATATATATATATCCTAGCAGTATAGCCCGGCCTTGCACGAGTGTAATAAAAGCTTTAAAACGAATCCATGGTCCTGGAGCTCAGACTCTTTGGACGTTGGCACGAAAAACTAAAAAGCAATAGTTGTTTCCAGTTAAAGCGAAACCGTAGACTGAAAGAAAAATTCATGGATGTCAGTCAAATTTTCAGATTTGAAATAATAAAATAAATGCGACAATTTACCAATCGCACCTAATATATATATATATATATATATATATATATATATATATATATATATATATATATATCCTCCAGCAGTATAGCCCGGCCTTGCACGAGTGTAATAAAAGCTTTAAAACGAATCCATGGTCCTGGAGCTCAGACTCTTTGGACGTTGGCACGAAAGACTAAAAAGCAATAGTTGTTTCCAGTTAAAGCGAAACCGTAGACTGAAAGAAAAATGAATGGATGTAAGTCAAATTTTGATTTCCTAGTATCGATATCAAATAAGTTTTTTTCGTCGTAAACTGAATTTTGAAGACTAAATAAGTCCTCTGAGTAAATGGTATCATGGCTGAGACTAAGAACTACAAATATACCTATTTAGAGCCAAAGGATGTGCGTTGTGATGCATTGGATATCGGCTCGGAACGAGAAATCGGAGAGCCGAGTTCGAATTCCAGCTGAATTCATTGCATTCACTAACGCGCAAATACCCTTGGGAAAGGTATTAATCCGTCTATTCCTTCCAGTTATCGGTTAAATAACAGAACAGATTGGGTTCTATAGCTTTGGTCGGCAATCAGTCTACCGCAGAAAGCAATGGCAACCTACTGCGGGATAATCTTCTGCTCGGTAAGTCATGTCTCGAAAGAGACATGATCGCCCAAGCGTGTATCACGTATGGCACTTAACTGACTGAGAGCCAAACCGAAGCAAAAACTAAAATAAAAGGGGTGAAAAAATGAGGACATACAGGCAGACAAACAGACACACACACAAACATTTATATTTATTTTTTATAAGCGTTTCACCCCGAGCAAGGCATGTCACTGCCACTACTGCGCAGGGGGCTACATAGAGTGGAGAAAGGATGGTTGAATATAGGAAATGTCAGAGGGTGGGTGATAGGCGGGTAGGGATACCGAGAATGAGGGTTAGGTAGATGAGAGTGTTCTGAGAATAATTGGGAGTTGGTGTGATAGGAGGTGTCTATTGACCCTACATTTAAACACCTGGAGATTGTAGCTGTCGGGAAAGCAGACTTGTGGAAGGGTGTTCCACAGGCGGGAAGCTCGAGAAAAGAAGCTGTTGGAGTAGAATTTACGGTTACATCTTATCTGTTTCACTCTCAAAGTGTGGGGCCTAGTTGCTAATCTCGTGTAAATTCGTGCTTAGGCGGCACCAGTAATCTAATTTCATCGGAGCAGAAGCCATGAAAGTACTTGCAGAAGAGGCACAGGGAAGCCACATCACGCCGGTGAGAGAGCGGCTGCAGCCGGTCTGCCAAGTCAGTATCAACCACGTTACAGATTCTCCTTTGTATTTTGTCAAGAAGCGAAAGGAGAGCAGCAGGGGCACCCGACAAGATATGGCAGCAATATTTAATACACGGGCGGATGGTAGATTTGTATATGTGCAGAATAGATTCAGGTGGGAAAAACTTCCGGGCCCTGCACAGAGAGCCGACTTTCGTAGCGGCATATTTGGCAATGGATTCGATATAGTCATTCCATTTGAGGTCCGCCGAAAGTGTAAGGCCAAGGAGGCGTAGTATTTTACTCTCTGGGAGGCTAGCCTACAAACTTCTTGCCTTTTATATATATATATATATATATATATATATATATATATATATATATATATATAATGCTAATGGGAGGTAGATGCGATTGTCTATGGTGGTTAGTTGATAACAGCTTCGTTTTAGAAGCATTGAAATTTACTAGCCATTTCCTACACCAGGCCACTACGGATTGGAGGTCCTTTTCAAGCTTGGCAGCGAGGTTCGCTTTGTCGCCCACAGCTGGTTTTTGATCGATGCGAGAGTAGATTGTTGTGTCATCGGCGTACATGCCTACTTGGGATCTAATGGCGTCGGGGAGATCATTAATGGACATCAGAAAGAGCGTGAGACCTAGGATAGAACCTTGAGGGACGCCCGCGTTCGTATGGTAGTTTTGGGAGGCATGCCCATTTAATACTACCTTCAATGTGCGGTTAGAGAGGAATTACTGGATGAGGTCAAACAGATGTCCAGTTATCCCGTAGCTCCGCAGTTTGCACAAGAGTCCAGCGTGCCAGACCCCGTCGAACGCTTTGGAGATATCCAAGGCAACGGTTCGGGCTTCACCATTCTTGTCAAGTGCCCGGTATATGTACTCGGTAATGCTGGTTAGCATATCAGCAGTAGACCTGGTGAAGCGAAACCCGTACTGTTTGTCAGAGAGAAGCCTGTGAGCTGTGAGATGCTGAATCACCTCGGCGTTGATAATGGCTTCGAAAACTTTGCCAAAGATCGGAAGGAGACTAATAGGACGGTAATTGGCGGGGTCTGAGGGTTCGCCAGAATTCTTAAATATAGGAACTACACAGGAGGACTTCCAACAGGCAGGAAAACAGGAAGCCGATAGGCAGAGGTTATAGAGTTTAGAGAGGACAGAGGAGAGTTCTTGGGCACATTTCTTTAGTACTATGATTGGGATTCCGTCACCGCCGCTCGCTTTGTGTGGGTCAAGTTGTGCAATTATCTTGGCGACCAGCGAGGGTGTAATGTGGACATTATTTAGTTGAGCCTTAATTCTGGGTGGGAAGTCGGGTGTAGGCATTCCTAACGAGTCCAGTGTCGAATCGGTGGAGAATCTATGGGCAAAGCATTCAGCCTTGTCCGCTGAGGAGGAGAGAACTTCAAATTCATTGATTAGTGGGGGTATTGAAGTCTTTGCTCTTGTTGAGCACGGTTTTGCAGAGTCGCCAGTAATCTTTGGAGCCAAACTTAGAGGATGCTATGCGTTGCCTCATTCTGGTAGCAAACGCCCTCTTAGCTTCGTTCAGTACATTTTTACACTTATTCCGTGCTGAGGTGAAAAGGCGCCTGTTTTGGTTCGACGAGCAGCTTCGATAGAGCCGGAAGAAATGGTTCCGGTGGGCAATGGCGGCCGAGCAAGCGGGTGAGAACCAGGGAGACGAATTTGATTTTAGCTGGAATTTCCTGGCCGGGATAAAAGCATCGATGCCAGCCTTAACCCAAGAGGAGACCTCGGACGCACAGTCTTCGATAGGAAGATCGAAGACGTTGTTCCAGGGGACGTCGCAGAGGAAGTCCCGCAACGAGTCCCAGTCTGCTCTCTGGTAGCAGTATGATATTCTGCTGGTCTGGTTTTCTTGGGTAGAGTTAGCGCGGATTGAGATGTTGACGGAAACTACTGCGTGGTCAGAGTTTCCGAGGGGGCAGAGTTGCCTGGTAGTGCAGGAGTCTGGAATGGAAGTAAAGCAAAGGTCGAGTAAAGAGTCCATTCCATTAGAATTATTAGAGAAACGCGTGGGGAAGTCTACCACTTGCGTTAGAGCTTGGGTTATTGAAAAACACATGGTGCGGTTCCCAGCAAGGTCGGTGGCAGAGTTTTCAAGCCACTTGGTGTAGTGGGTGTTAAAATCGCCAAACACAAATATATGGGCGGATGGGTGAGAAGAAATGGCCCTGTCGATATTAGTAGAGATGCTATCAAGTACCGTACAGTCAGAGGAGGAGGGGGAGCGGTAGAGGAAGAAGAGATATCTAACCGAGCTTAGAAGTGAGAGACGGAAGCACATGAAAGAATGATCCAGGGATTCAAGAAATGTGACCCTGACTAGAGGGAGTTGTTCGCTGACATATACACCAAGCCCATGCATATGGATATTGGAGTCCTTCCTGAAGAGGGGAAGGTAACCAGGAACGAACAGCTCCGAAGAGGGGATAGAAGGGTCAAGGTTAGTCTCACGTATAGGTAAGATATCGGGTGAGTTAGAAAGAATGAGTCTACACTATTAAAGTTACTGCGAATACCTCGTATGTTTGTGAAGGAAACGCAGATAGGTTTGGGCGATTTATGACTAGCTGGTTTAGTCTTATATATATAAGACTAAACCAGCTAGTCATAAATCGCCCAAACCTATCTATTTTATTTATTTTTATTTTTTCTTATAATTCAGAAGTTTCAAGGTTGCAGTTCTTACAATAGTGCAGAAAATCGATAATATATATATATATATATATATATATATATATATTATCGATTTTAAAAATAAATAAAATTTTTGCAACTGTTTGATTTTAGTATCTCCATCTTGTAATTGGCTGGAGATTGTAGCTGTCGGGGAAGCAAGTATGTGGAAGGGAATTCCACAGGCGGGAAGTGCGAGAAAAGAAGCCAGTAGGAGATCTTGTAAGTTCTTTTTTCTTTATCTGCTATCAGCACTTATCTTATATTGTTCAGAGTCTTCTTTCTTCTTCTTCTTCATGTGCCGTGTCCCTTCAGGACGTAGACAATCATGGACTTCTACTTGGCTCTGTCTCTTGTCGCTCTCAGTAATATTTCTCTTGGCATCTCTTCTAAGCCCCGCTCCGGTAACCATTTGTTTAGATCTAACAAGTACGGCTTTCCCCTATCTCTTCTTCCATTTATCCGACGAATGAGTATCAAGTTCTCCAGGCATTCCTTCCTCATTACGTATCCCAGGAACATCATTTGTCTATTCCTGGTATTTAATATAAGTTTTCTTCTCGTTTGTGTCTGTTCCAATACGTCATCGTTGCCCAGGTGATCTGTACATGGTATCCTCAGCATCCTTCTGTAAACCACATTTCTGCTGCTTCCAGCCTTTCCTTCATCTTTGATGAGATCGTCCAGCATTCACTTTCAAACAGAAGGACAGATATCACATAGCAATTCAGCACTCTTTTCTTTGTTTCTAATGAGATTTTTCCGTCTTTCAAGTACTCGGGCTAGCTTCTGAAATGCGTTTTTGGCCATGCCAATGCGTCTTTGGATCTCCGTGTCGCATTTTCCACCCTCTGTCAAAACACTTCCCAGGTATTTTACGGCCCCAACTACTCTTATACATCAAAGACGACGAGAGAATCCGTCATATACACCCATGGAGACAGAAAGATAGAGGGAGGAAGACAGCAGGAAATATTATTAACTAGCAGTGTAGCCTGGCGTTGCTCGGGTGTAATGAAAGCTTTAAAACTAATCCCGGAGCTCAGATTCAGCCTAAAGAATATTTGTGTGAAGTTTGGTGAGAATCAGATAGAAATAGTGGATTTGTATAAAGGACATACAGACAGATAAACAGACACACACACAAATATCTTGCCTTTTATATATATATATATATATATATATATATATATATATATATATATATATATGCTATAGTCATCCGCAGACAGATCTGTTACGCTGTATTAGAGCTCATCAGTACGGCTTAGACTCCGTTCGGTTCCTAACCCAGGATTGAAACCCGAGCGAATCGGCGTCAGTCGGCGATTCTACTCCTAGGCTACGAGCGTCTGGCAGAAGAAGGCAGGCTTTTTAGCGCGTATAAACACGCCCATAGATAAATCAAAATTATCAGTTGAATTTTTAATTTACTGATCGTTATTGTGAATAAGGACTGACTTTCTGCAGTTCAAAATTATGTTAATGTCCTCTTTAGAAATGTCTGAATAAAAGGGCCAGATAGAAGAGGATTTTAGATATAGATGGATAAAAATCCACGATATCAAAGTGAAGAAAAGTAGAACTGCTTTTGTCGTCGATGTTCTTGAACCAGTCGATTACTTCCAAAGTACCACCACATTGCAAAAGTTCGAGTTGATTTTTTATTTGCAGGTTTACTCGTTCTAATATTAATATTTTACCAATCTCTGATTTGGTTGGGTTGATAATCCTAGTGGGTAATTTTCAGTGAAATTCTGGTTTGTGTAATTTTAATAATACATAAGCCTTCTTTGTAGCAATTTTTGCAACTCTATCGTCAATTTTTGATTTGTCAGTGATTAGTTTATCTAAAAGGTTAATTCTATCAATGTAATTAGAGTGCTCCATGTTCATTTTTTTATAGCTGTTCATTAAATTTTTCCTTATGAGAGCTTTGTACTCCTTGGGATCCATTTTATAGAAATTAGAAGTTTTATCCGATTTCACAAATATCTGATTAGATTCATTTATATTCCGAACCAATGCATCTAAGTGTTTTTGAAGTTTGTTTTTATGTTTATGGAAAGTGATATTATTTATAATATTAAATAAATCACTCTCAAAGTTAAAGAGTTTTTCAACGAGAGGCGCAGTATTTAGAGTTATATATCTATACGTATCATTAGTATTGGAAACACCATGGCCTTTAACGAAAAAAATGCGCCCTCATCTCATCCTCCGTATAAGACCTTCAGTCTTTAGGACTAACTTTTGAAAGAACTCCTGTTTGTTTGGAATAGGAATATTTTTCAGTGAAATGTCGCAATCAACTTTATCCATTTTTAAAGTTATACGAATGGCAAGAGCTCTCAACTTTATATAGGAGCAAATTGTTTATTTATTTAAAAAAAAACATTGAGCCCAGACACCATGTAACCAATATCTATATCTGTCTACATTTTACTTACTGCCTAAATTTAAAATTTCTTTCTCTTAGACGTTTTCACAGGCTCTTTCCACTCAGGGCTTTCTCTCTTGTTTTCCTCTTATTTTTTATTTGCTCTGCGGCTTTTCTTTTCCTCTTTCCTTCACTACTTGATTTCTCATCTTGTTCGCTCATCTTTTCTGTCCTCATTCGTTTTTTCTCCTCTTTATTAATATTTTCTAAACTCGGACAAAAAGATTTCCCAAAATAAAAGGAAGTTACGTTCTTTTTTATTTTTTTTCAGTAAAACGTTTATTACCGTAATTATTAACAACCTGATGAGACGTTGTTTTTTCAATGTCGAAACAAAATATACAATTTTGTCGTAGTTTCTACATGTTCTAATATATATATATATATATATACAGAATCCGTAGAAGAGCCCGTCTACATTCTTAGCCACCCACATCTATTGAACAGGTGAAGAGGTTCATCCCTTGTTCTCTGTTTAGGATGTGGCTTCCGGATTTCTCTTTTCCAATCTTTTCACTCCTCTTTTTTTTTTTTTCAATTCGAGTAGATAGACTAAGCTATCGCCCGGATCACACTCCACCCACGTCTATTGAACAGGTGAAGAGGCTCATCTCTTGTTCCCTGTTTAGAATGTGGTTTTCGGCTTTCTCTTTTCCAATTTTTTGTTTTTTCAACTGGAGTAGATAGACTAAACTATCGTCCGGTTCACACTCCACCCACGTCTATTGAACAGGTGACGAGGCCCATCTCTTGTTCCCTGTTTAGAATGTGGTTTCCGGCTTTCTCTTTTCCAATCTTTTCACTCTTACGTAGCCCCCTACACTTCAGTGGCGTTACCGCCTTGCTCGGGGTGATATGATTAAAAAAAAAGAATCCACTCAATATGTTATCCAACACCCCTTGTCTACCGCTAACCAGACCCGACCCATTTCTCCCTGAACACTCTTCGAAATATTTAGACAGGTTAATCTGTCCCTTATGTTTCTATTTTGCAGTGATTAACAAAGAGAAAAGCTGGAAGATGAAGTGGTTTTAGTTTGTCTTCGAGAAACACGATCCCCTACCCCACTTTTAACCGTTTTTCGATGTGTTTTTTTTTTTAAAGAAAAGAGAAACAAACAAAGCTGGGACCTAAAGTCTGATACGCGAGAGAGTTTGCTCTTTCTTCTGCCAATGTATAATTTAGTCAACCTCCGCCAAGACGTGATTTTACCGATTCCGTACTATTTGGAGTCCGGCTGCCCAGAGTAAAGAGACCGAAACTGAAAAAGGCATGATTTTTCAATTAAGGACATTTTTACTTTTCTTTTTTTTTACTTTTCTTCTTTTTCTTTTGCTTTTTTTACTTTTCTTTTTTTACTTTCTTCTTTATCTTTTCTTCTTTTTCTTTATTTCTTTAACTTTTCTTTTTTCTTTTACTTTTTCTTTTTCTTTTCTTTTTCTTCTTTTTTCTTTTACTTCTCTTCTTTTTCTTTTCTTTTTCTTTATTTCTTTAACTTTTATCTTTTCTTTTCGTTTTTTACTTTTTCTTTTTCTTCTTTTTTTCTTTTATTTTTCATCTTTTTTCTCCTTTTACTTCTTTTTCTTTTCTTCGTTTACTTTTCTTCTTTCTTCTTTCTTCTTTTTCTTTTTCTTTTCTTGTCTTCTTTTATTTTTCTTCTTTTTTCTCCTCTTACTTTTCTTCTTTTTCTTTTCTTCTTCTTTTTCTTTTTCTTTATTTTTGATTTTTATCTTTTCTTTTTTCCTTTACTTTTTCTTTTTTTCTTTTATTTTTTTATTTTTCTTCTTTATCTTTTCTTCTTTTTTCTATTTTCTTCTTTTTCTTCTTTTACTTTTTTCATTTCTTTATTTACTTTTCTTCTTTATTTTTATTTTTATTTTTTATTTTCTTTTATTTCTTTTTTATCTTTTCTTTTACTTTTTCTTTTTTCTTTTTCTTGTTTCTTTTTCTTCTTTTTTCCTCCTTTTACGTTTTTCTTCTGTTTTTCTTTTCTTCTTTTACATTTTTCTTTTCCTGTTACTCTCATTTTTATTCTTTTTACTTTTTTCTTTTTCTTTGGTCTTTATGCTGTGTCTTTTCTTTCTGTAAGTCTTAATTCATTTTTTTTTTTCGTCGAGTTCTTCGTTCTTCCATTTTTTTTTCTCTGTCTTTTTTCTTCCTTCTTCATTAGTGGACTACTTTTTCATTTTTTATTGAATAAATTCCCTTTTTATGCCATTTTTTCTTTATTTCTTTTCTTCTTTTCTTTCTTTCTTTCATTGATTCTGTTTTTTCATTCACTTATTTTTCTTTATTAATTTCTTTTTTAGTGAATAAATTCCTTCTGTATGCCAAATCTTTCTTTATTTCTTTTTTTTTCTTTTTTTCGTTCATTGATTCTTTCTTTCATTTACTTATTTTTTCTTTATTGATTTCTTTTTATTGAATAAATTCCTTCTTTATTCCATTTCTTTCTTTATTTCTTTTCTCTATTTCTTTCTTTTTTCGTTCATTGATTCTTTCTTTCATTCACTTATTTTTTCTTTATTGATTTCTTTTTATTGAATAAATTCCTTCTTTATTCCATTTCTGTCTTTATTTTTTCCCTATTTTTCGTTCATTGATTCTTTCTTTTATTCATTTATCTTTCTTTATTAATTTCTTTTTTTATTGAATAAATTCCTTCTTTATGCCATTTCTTTCTTTATTTCTTTTCATTTTTCTTTTTTTCGTTCATTGATTCTTTCTTTCATTCACTTATTTTTTTTTATTAATTTCTTTTTTTATTGAACAATTTTTTCTTTATTCCATTTCGTTCTTTTCTCTATTTTTCATTTAACGTTCTTTTTTCGTTTTATTTTCACCTCAACTATTTCTTTTAAATTATTGAATCTCTTTCTTTCTCTTAATGTTATTTCTTTCTTTTTTCTTTTTCATGCTTTCATTTTCGATTTTTTCATTTTGTATTTTTCTTTCTCATTGCTTCAACACTTTTCTTCTTTTAATTTTCATTACTTTATCTTTTTTATTTCCTTCGTTCATTCATCTATTTTTTATTAATTCCTTCGTTGATCCGTTTCTTTCTTATTTTCATTTTTTTTCCTTTCTTCTTGACGCTTCGTTTTCTTTCTTTCGATTCCGTTAATTCTCTTTTTCTTTCTTTTCATCGTCCGTGTCTCTTTCTTTGTTTATTCTTTCTTTCACATTGTTGGGTCTCTTTATTTTAACCTTCTTTTTTATTTATTTCTTTTCTGGCTGTATCCATTCGTTGTTTCTTTCCTTCTTTTTTTTTTCATTCTTTCTTATTTGCTCTTTATTGTTGTTGTTGTTTTTTTTCTTTCTTTTAATTACTTTTGTTCTACTTTCCTTTCTTTTTATCTTTTAGGTCTCTATCTTTTTCCTTCTTTTTTATTGTTGATTCTCTTTCTCTTAATGTTATTTTTTATTTATTTCTTTTCTGGCTGTATCGATTCGTTCATTCCTTCGTTTTTTTTCTTTCTTTCTTTTCTGTTTGCTCTTTATTGTCGTTGTTTTTCTTTCTTTTTAATTACTTTTGCTCTACTTCCCTTTCTTTTTATCTTTTGGGTCCCTATCTTTTTCCTTCTTTCTTCTTATTGATTCTCTTTCTTTCTGTCGAATTTCTTTATGGCTTCTCTTTTCTTCCTTCATAGACTTTTTTCGTCTCCGTCATTTACTTTTCGTTGCTCTCATTCTCATTTTTTCGCCTAATCTTATCACACACACACACACACACACACACACACACACACACACACACACACACACACACACACACATAGATCTTTATTTTTCTATATCTATAATTTCTTTCTTAATTTTTTTTATTCTTTCAAATGCAATGTTATTTTTCTCCTTAAATCTTCGGTTTAACTTTTGGTAATTTGAGACATAATCAAGGACAAGTGTAATTAACTTTTCTTTTTTTTTTTTGCTATTCAGTATTTCGTTTCGGTCACTTTTTATTTCGTTCAAATCTAAGCCGTTCCTGTTTTTGTATTGTTTATTTTCTTTTACTTAAATTGAATTTCATGTCAACCTAAGTGAAAACAGTCACTGCACTGAACCAAGCATCGAATAGTGCAAGAAATAAAAAATGATACAAAAATGTATAATAATAAAAATAACGAGAATGACGTGTCTGTCGAAAATCCTGAAAATGTTTCAGGAATTTTTTGTTTCTTGAAAAAAAATTTTCCTGTAAACAAAGGGAAAGGAAAAAAAATTAATATAAAACAAAAGGTTTAAATTAAAGAAAAAAACACACTTTATTAACAACAACGTGTGCTGACTGTTTATAGCCTTAATACCACAAAAAATTTTAAAGTTCTTCAATTGCCTTGCTAGTTCTGATGTCTCTGTTCTTTCTTTCCTTTTCTCTTTTAAAGAAATCTTCTCCCTTCCTTTCTTTCCTGCGAAGGGAGAGAACTTAGGATAGAGATGCTTTCCTCTCGCCGCTGAATTAGCGATTCTCTTTTCCTTTTTTTTTTTTTTTTTTTTTTTTTTCAATATCCGATGTTCAAAGGGTCCCTATTTCTCCTCTTTAAAGGCTGGAAGAAAAAACTCTCTCCTTTTATATACTTTTTTTCTTCAACCCACGTGGGTTATTAGCCGACCTGGGAAACTTTGTTTTACCTTAGTAAAAAATAAAACTTTCTTTATTCCTCTAAAAGAAGTTGTATCCAATGTTGGTTTTCTTCAACCCTCGTGGGTTAATGGCCGACAGGAGAAACTTTGTTTTTCTTTAGTAGCAATAAAACTTTTGTTCTTCCTCTGGAAGAAGTCATATCCAATATTATTTCTCTTTTGTACGTCCGAAGGGATCCCTTTTTTTCTTCTTTAAAGCCCGCAAGCAAATTCAGATTTTTTTTTTAACGTCTTTTGTCTGACGTAGCTAAAATGTTCTGGACTGCTATGGTCGGCGAAAATAAAAAAAAACTGATGGTTCCAGCTCTTTCAAATTCTGTCAAAGGGAGCCAACCAATCAGAGACGAGATATGTCACACGTGGTACAGTATAGGCATTTCAACTTCCCAACGGCCTCAGCGAGAAAGGGAGAGAAAGAAAAAAAAACAAGGAAACGAAAGAACAAATAAAATTTCCACACCGTAACGGGTTTTTTCTTCTTTAAATACTATCTCCCGTTACACCACGCAACCCTCATTCCGTCATCCACCTGATCAGGTCCTTCAAATATGTTATCCGCTGCTTTCCCCTGTCTCTTTTTCCCTCTATCTGGCCTGTTAGTATCAGGTTCTCCAAGCCCTCCTTCCTCATAGCGTGTCCCAGGAACTTCAGTTGTCTCTTCCTGATTTTCTTTCCGTTTCCATTCTTTCCAACACCTCATCATTGCTCGATCCATGATATCCTCAGCATCCTTCTGTAGAACCTCATTTCTACTGATTCAAGTTTTTCCTTCATTTTTCATGATATTGTCCAGCATTCACTGCCATATTGAAGAACTGACAAAACATAGCAATCTAGTACTCTCTTCTTTGTTTCTAGTGAAAGTTTCTTGTAGCTTAATGATTTACTTAGCTTCTGGAACGCGTCTTTCGCCATGCCAAGTCGCCTTCGGATCTCGGTGTCGCACTTTCCGTCTTCTGTTAAAAAATTTCCCAGGTATTTAAACTTTTGTACCTGCTTGTTATTCTGACTCTACTTGGCTGTCGACAGATGTTAAAGAGTAATTATACCTCCTCGGTTTTCAAAGGGAGTAACTAGGGTGAATTATTAGTATTTGTTTACTCATGAGGAAGACAATCCTTTAAATGTCTAGGCTCTTTATAAGTTCTTTGTGAACGAATGGGGAGTTCACGGTCTTGCGTTGGTTTATTGTATACCTCCTCGGTTTTCAAAGGGAATAACTAGGGTGAATTATTAGTATTTGTTTACTCATGAGGAAGACAATCCTTTAAATGTCTAGGCACTTTATAAGTTCTTTGTGAACAAATGGAGAGTTCACGGTCTTGCATTGGTTTATTTTATACCTCCTCGGTTTTCAAAGGGAATAACTAAGGTGAATTATTAGTATTTGTTTACTCTACTCTCCCACTAGAGCGAGATGTGACACAAGGTCGTTTTTTAATGTAGGGAAGCTGGACACGTACGAGCGGGCAAAGGTACAAAATTTAACCAGGCCCCACAACCACCGGTCACGCTGGCCTCTGGTCTACCTCTCTGGTGCAATGGGATGGCGCGGCCTCGGGACACTGCTCCCCGAGACCGAACATCTACGCAGTATGATCTTTCTCAGATGCATATCAGTCCTCGAACAGAGCTACAACTGGGCCGCACTCTGTCTCCGAGGACAGAGACGCAACTGAGAGGTGATTTTTGGTCCCCAACCGACACAAAATGTCCCAGGTTAGTATGGGCGAATTATTAGTACATTCTAATCTACGTATTTCTTTGCTCATGAGGAAGAAAATCATTTAAATGTCTAGGCTCTTTATAAGTTCTTTGTGAATGAATGGAGAGTTCAAGAGCTTGCATTGGTTTATTTAGACTGGTAGACATCTCATCTCAGGCTCGCCATTAATTCTTGAACAAAGATTTCGTCCTTCTTTGTGGATGAGGCCACTCTGAGTCTGAATATGAATCATCAAGATCTGTTTCTGGATAGATACGCTTCTGGAGTATTGTCAGGGTTCAGATGTTGATTTCTCTGAAAGATCTGACGGAGAAGGCAACAGAAGCTGTCATCATCTGACGGTAATGTATCGGGTTCGATTTCGGTGCGGTGGTCTCTCGGTTAGGTTTCAGTGTCAAGGGTATCAGGTCTCTTCTCAATGGTAGTTTTTTTTGCATCTGGTACATCTCTGACAGGAGCCAACTCTCTGAGGGAGACGGTAGCTTGCCTTCCATCCGTCTACCAAGGGGTCATGTTTGGTATAGTGAATGTGTCATTGTGGTGGATAGGAAATTAAGAATTAAAAGCAACCTTCTTCACTTTTACAAAAATTCACAATGACGTGTGAAATCCTGGTTTTGTCGAATAGATAAACGATTGACCACGTACTTAAAAAAAAAAGTCGAAACCGGATTTCGCGAGTAGATGTTAAATTGATTTTCTAATCAATGGAAGTGATTTGCAAGATTAAAAAGTTAAAGATGCAGTGAGAAAATAGTATATGACTATAAAGGCTTTGATCAGTGTCAATCAGTCAGTCAGATAGGAACAGCGAGACCACACATTAAAATGTAACAGGATAATTTTCAAGTCGACTCGAACGTAAGGTCGCGTCGCACATGCGTTCTTTTTCTCCGTCCTTCTCGTGTGCTAATTCCTTTTACTTTTTCTTCTCCATTCATAGACATTGCCACCAAACAAACGCTCATACATGCATACATACGTATACATAAACTCTTTCCAACAAATTACTACTACGAACATTTCTACAACTCTTGATACCATGAATCTTTACTTGTTTCTCATTGAACATTAACTCTTGTTACTTATTTCTTTTAATAAATTTCTTTTTAATATGCAAGAATGTATATTTTCATTGTTTCACACATCCAACATTCCAACTTGCTGACAATCTCCTGACAACCTTCTGATGAAAACCTCATGATGATTACGAATAAAATCCTAAGCTGTAGTGAGTTTGGGTATGTATGACACAAGGCCGAATTAATAAACATTAACCATCTCCCTACAGTTTCAGCGTCTCAGGAAAACCGTATCTGGTTGAGAGAGCCAAGAGGGAAGCGAAGTCCCAGCCAAAGGTAGAAATCTTTCGTGTGGGGTGGCATTAGGGTGGCGTTAGTTGCCGTATACGATTAGTTGCCGTAACGATCGGATGGCATAAAAGATGACTAGAATGAGATTTTTCCAATTATTTATTGAGCAACTGTGGATAGAAGCAGCCAACTGAACAGTTTTCCAAATTAAGCCGCTGTACCGATCGCATTGACCGTTATCCCTGGAGGTTGTAGGGGGTTGTCCGACTTACAGCCACTGTGCGTTTCTATCAGATATGAAGGATGCCCCTCGATCTGAATGAATACATGCAGGTACTACAAAAATGGAAAATAGGGAACAGTGTCATTGCATGATTGATGTTGCAATCCGGATAAAAAAAAGCAAAAGGAAACCGTGAATATTCTTCCACAATAGTCAGTATGTATCAGTTTCGTATTTGGGATGTTAATGGGCCTTTGAAATTTAAGTTGAGCCTTTCAAATGACTGTGTTGCTTTTATTAGGATGGCATAGGAAGAACTTACTAATGTTTGTTTAGACATTACGGTTGAAGGGTGGGTTAAACCAAATAATATTACGTTTAAGTGATTTCGGCTTGTATCTGCCTACCTTGTTTTTAACGGAGTATTCTAAATTAGTGTTGAGTTTACTTTTTCTAAAGCATTAATGTATCTCATTTTAGGACTGTCAAAATTTTCCTTATTGATACTATTGGTACTTAAACAAAATTGGATAGATTTCTGGTGATTCTCTGGGGTGATTTGATTCCCTGTTGATGAAGTTATCGTTATGTGAGTCCTTAGTGTACGGTTTGTACAGACCATTGCTCAGGTCGAAAGTAACATCTAATAATTTTACAACTTCTGCGTTGGTGATGGTGGTAATATTAAGATCGTGTTCTTTGAAAAATCTGATAACATTCTTTCTAAGTTTGTCCATTTTTTTTTTTTGTGGACTATTTTTATGATGGGTTATCAATTCCATTTCTTGGTAATTTTTTTGTTTTGAGGAAGTGAAGTTTAAACTCACGGATTCTCAGCGTTCTGGCCGATTTGTTTTGCTTGATAGGAACCAATTTCACGGATTGATTAAAGAGGAACCGCCCGAGAGCAGTGTTACTCAAAGTGTGGTACGCGTACCGTCGCCTTTACGCAATCCATCGTCTGCCGGTACGCGGAGATTTTCCAGAAAAGAAAGAAATAATAGTAATACTCTCTGCCACGAGAGACTACCAGGATTTTTTACTCGTTTTCGCATTTTTTTTTAAATTTTAATTTTAATTTTATATTATTATGGCTACATTGTTCATTTACTCACTCGTGTTAAAAGTTATCGCTATCCAATTAACGAATGCGATATACTGAACAGTAAAACAGTGAACTGAATACGCATCAGACTTTGTTCCATTCATATATCCATGATATATACCTATCATATATTTTAAATTTGTCTTAAATTAATTAAAATTAATATTTTGTTTTACTGTTTGTCTATTTTTTAGAAAATTAATGTCTTTTATTAAATTCAAATTGCTTACGAAGCATTAATATTAACTTTAAATATTTTTTTCTGGATTTTTAAGAATATATACCCTCGAAACCAGTGGCCATAACTACTATAGCACAAATATGGTACCGGTCAATGGCACACTGGGGAGACTTGTTACATCAATGATGACTGCCCTTAAAATGAACAAGATATCATGTCCTCATGTTTATTACAGATAGTCTCAAAATGTCCCTAAAATAGTACATATCACAAAAACATTCCGGAGTTCACACCCCACCCCACCCAGCTGGATTGGCTTGCTTTGCTTGCCGGTCCCTGGCACATTAAAAAAAAAATACCGGTTAGCCACATCAGATAGTTTGAGAAGCAGTGATATAGACCACTAACGAATCAGCTCAGAAGATGTCAAGCCGCCATGTTAGTGTTGCATTTAAGATACAGAAACGTGGGGCATAGGTACCACACAATTTTATCAATAGTAACAAAGACCAGCTCTCCACTACTGCCGCCAGTTTATTTGCCATACAACAGATTACTCGTATCTACAAAAAAAAAAATCTTTTCCTCGACAGCCATCATGTTCTCCTGATTTAGTTCTGCTAACATTTTTCTAGCACTTTATAGCAATTTGAGGGGAGTTTCATTCAACAACGATGTAGAGCTTAAAACGTGACTTGATGAAATTTTCGGATCAAAACCTAGTAAATTCTATAGTCGAGGCATTAAACAGTTATTAGATCGTTGGCAGGCGATTTTCCTCAAGAATCCATCACCTAGCGGATAAAAGCGTTGGTTGAATCCAGTGATTTCAACCAAAGAGTTGCGAGTTCAATACCTGGCCACAGCAGAGGTGAACAAATAAATGAATAAATCAATAAAAAAAACTTCGAAAATTGAATTAAAATAAAATAACTGAGTTTAAGAAATCTAGAAGAAGCATTGCTCGTAAAGCTAGAACAATCTACCTTGGTGGAATTTATAAAGGGTTCAATTCAAAAATTTAAGTTAATAAAAGTTTATAACGGCCGAAACGTCGTGAGTATGATAACGAAGATGAGAAAAACAGTAAAAACTATATAGTGTAAATAATTATAATGCCTTACCTCATATATGCAGACAAATAACGAACGAAATTACAAAACAGCTTAACGAATTAAGAAAATTAAGAAACTCTTCAGTGGATGAGATACAAAAGAAAATATCTCATTCTAATCTGCTCAATATCATGCTAAGAGACAACTTGCTTTAGCACAGGTCTCAGGTTAAAAACTTGGTAAAGGATTGTAAAAAAAAGCAAATCAAGACAACCGGGACTACTAATAAAATTGTTTGTGCTAAATAGAGTGAAAGAAAATTTTTTTTAAAAAATCATTGTCCCCCCATGCAACGGCAATAAAGCCACTAAGACACAAGGGTTACTGAAAGTGAATGAATGAGAAAACAAGTACATTATCAAGGAACGAGAACAATAGAAGAGTAATAAAAAAAATCAGTAAAGAATAACATTGCATTTAAATTTTTGAAATTTAAAGTTGGCTGGAAAGCGTAGAGATGGAAGTGATTTCGAAAACGAGAGGTGAAAGAAAGAAACTGTTAGAATAAAACTTGCAGTTGCATCTAGCCAGCTCAAATGTAAATTGATGAAACCTCGTTGCAAGTCTCGTCAGTCAGTCAGTTAAATGTCATACGTGATACTCGCTTGGGCGATCATGTCTCAAAAGAAGCAAAATATTTTCCAAGAAGTTACCATTACTTTTTGCGGTAGACTCGTTGCCAACCAAGGTTATAGATTCCAATCTGTCTTTTTTAATCCATAACTGAAACGAGAAGAGATGGATTAATACCTTTCCCATGGGTATTTGTGTGTAAGTGAATGCACCGAATTCGATTAAAATTCGAACTCAGTTCTCCGATTTCTCGTCCCGAGCCGATATCCATTACACCACAACGCACATACTGCGCTTAAATTCCTAAAGTCTAGGTACCCTAGCGAAGATCTCATGAAAGTAATTATGGAAAAGACACAGGGAGGCAACCTTACGGCGGGGGGGAATATTACTGAAGCCGAGACGATAGAACAGGGCCAATAATATTGCCGATTCTTCCTTGGATTTTATCTAGAATCTTTAAATATTTTTTTTAATAATCATATCGCCCCAAGCAAGTTTACTGTCACTGGTGCGCAGGGGGTTACATAGGAGGAAAGTTATGAGAAAGAGTGACAGGTTATAGGGGTGTCATGAAGTGGGTAAGAGAAGGATGAGAATACTGATGAGAGTGGAGTAGACAGCTAAGTTCATTTGAGCAGAAGCCGTGAAAGTACTTGTAGAAGAGACACAGAGAAGCCACATTGCGCCGGTGAGAAAGTGACTGTATCTTGGCTACCAGGTTGGGATGGACCACATGACCATCGCATTTAATTCAAAGTTATAATTTAAAGAAACGACATACGTAATAAATCGTAGTTGTTTTATTTAAAAACAATAAAAATCAATACTGAAAAATGTTGCACTGACCTACAAGAAGCAACTACCATACGTGAGCGAATATAAAATCGCCTGTTTTTTACGGCGATATTGTGGCGCAGTGGATATCGACTCGGAACGAGAAATCGGAGAGCCGAGTTCGAATTCCAGTTGAATTTCTTTGCATTCACTTACGCACAAATACCCTTGGGAAAGGTGTTAATCAGTCTCTTCCCTCCAATTATGGGTTAACTAATAGAACAGATTGGGCTCTATAGCTTTGGTTGGCAACCAGTCTATCGCAGAAGCAATGGCAACTTACTGCGAGATAATCTCCTGCCCAGTCAGACATGTCTCTTTCGAGACATGATCGCCCAAAGCGTGTATCACATATGGCACTCAACTGACTGACTGAACATAGTAGTTGGAAACAATTAAAGCCTTTACTGTGTATAGAGCGGGGGATTGATTTTCTATTGTAATAAAGTAATAAACTGATCCCCCACTAATTACTACTTATTAATATAATGATATAATCCATCTCTTCTCACTCCAGCTATGAGCTAAATGGCAGGATAGATTGGGTCTCTATAGTCATGGCTGGCAACCAGTCTACCGCAGAAAGAAATAGCAACCTACTGCGGGATAATCTTCTGCCCAGTCTCTTTCTCTCTTTATCATATGCACTCTCTCTACCTCTTTACCATGCACCTTTTCTTTTTTATCTCTCTCTCTCTTTCACTCTCTCTCTTTATCATGCTCGCCTTCTTTCTCTTTCTCTTTTATTATCATGCTATCTTTCTTTAGCTCTCCTTATCATGTGCGCTCTCTCTTTCTTTCTCTCTCTTTATCCTGCACGCTCTCTCTCTCTCCCTCTCTTTATCATGCACTCTTTTTCTCTCTCTCCCTCTCTTTATCATATGCACTCTCTCTTCCTCTTTACCATCCACTCCTTTTTTTCTCTCTCTCTCTCTCTCTCTATCATGCGAAATCTCTATATATTTCTCTCTCTTTATCCTGCACTCCCTCTGTCTTTCTCTTTATCATGCGCTCTCTCTCTCTCTTACTCTCTCTCTCTTTATCATGCGCTTTCACTCACTCTCTTTATCATGCGCACTCTCTCTATATTTCTCACTCTTTATCACGCGTTCTGTTTTTCTCTCTCTTTTTCTCGCTTTATCATGCGCACTCTCTCTTCCTCCTTACCATCCACTCTTTCTTTTCTCTCCTTCTCTTTGTCATGCGCTTTCTCTCTTTTTCACTCTCTCTCTTTATCATATTTCTCACTCTTTATCATGTGCGCTCTCTGTCTTTCTTTTTATCATGCGCTCTCTCACTCTCTCTCTTTATCATGCACTCTCTCTATATATTTCTCATTCTTTATCATGCGCTCTCTCTTTCTCTCTCTCTCTTTATCATGCACTATCACTCTCTTTATCATACGATCTCTCTTTCTTTCTCTCCTTTGCGCACTCTCTCTCTTTCTCTCTCTCTCTTTATCATGCACTGTCACTCTCTTTATCATACGATCTCTCTTTCTTTCTCTCCTATGCGCTCTCTCTCTTTCTCTCTCTTTATGATGCGCTCTCTCTCTCTCTTTCTCTCTCTCTCTCTTTATCATACGCTTTCTCTTTTTTTCTTTCTTATTCTCTCTCTGTCTCTCTATCTTCCTAGACCAGGCGTTCATTCCAAGAAACAGTAAATCGAGACTGTTTAGCATTGCAGTAGGTAGGCTCTGTGGGTGCTGAACATACGAAAAAATGTGCCTGTTCAGGCGTCTGCTAACCACCCTCTCTAATGCGTGTGCTCGGAGACAATAAGCCGGAAAAGTATATAGATAATCGCTCTGGTATGCTATTAAATATATACGGCTTTCTATCTTTGTTTTGTTTGTTTTTATTTGTTGTTTTTTGTTTTACTATATGTAACCAAAAATACCAACATTTTTATGGGCATTTAAAAAATAATGGCTGTGATGCTCTTTCGGGGCCCTTAGAATTGTTATATTTTACCTAATGTTATAGATGAATTCCTTGCAAATGGACCCAATTCGTTCCATTAAAAACAAACGAAAGAAAGTTAGTTGAATTATAGCAACGACCTTTATGAACAGCCCCTCCCAATTATGGCATATTTGAGGGTCATTTTAATTGAGTCGCTTTAGGGAGTTAATTACCACCCTCACTTTACTGCGCCCAGTTCAGTCGAATTTCTCTTTTTAGGCACAGGACAAGAAAAATAGAAGCAGACACACAAAAAAAGAGAAATATATAATGAAAAAACCCTGACTCAAAGCGTGACAAAAAAAACAAAACAAAAAAAGAATAGAGAAACACAACAGAGACAGAAATAGATACGAAAAAAAAGACAACATTAAAAAATAATGGAGTGGTTAAAAAATTGATTCTGAAATACAGACCTCCTCTCGGCCATTTTTGTCACTGTTTACAGTGTAATGGATATCGGCTCAGAATGAGAAATCGAAGGGCCGAGTTCAAATTCGAGTCGAATTCGTTTCATTCACTTATACACAAATATCTTTAGGAACGGTATTAATCTAAACCTGTAGGGAAACGTTTAATGCTTATTTGATTCGGCCTTGTGTCATGCATAACCGAACTACCTAGAGCTTACATGTTTTATGTAGATTTATCATCAGAAGGTTTTCATCGTTATCAGAAGGTTGGTTGTCGGCAGGTTGGAATATGTGGAATTGTGTTGAATAAAATTTGCATTTTGCATTTTAAAACAGAAATTTACTAAAAGGATAGAATAACATTGTTGTAGGAGTTAATGTGCAAGTAGAAACTTTATTAAGAAGTTAAGGGTAGCGTTTGTGTTTAATGATAAATTTATGGGTATCGAAATTTGTAGTCATTTTAATTGAGTCGCTTTAGGGAGTTAATTACCACCTTCACTTTACTGCGCCCAATTCAGTCGAATTTCTCTTTTTAGGCACAGGACGAGAAAAATAGAAGCAGACACAAAAAAGAGAAATATATAATGAAAAAAACCCTGACTCAAAGCGTGACAAAAAAAGCAAAAAAAGAATAGAGAAACACAACAGAGACAGAAATAGATACGAAAAAAAAAGACAACATTAAAAAATAATGGTGTGGTTAAAAAATTGATTCTGAAATACAGACCTCCTCTCGGCCATTGTTGGCATCGTTTACAGTGTAATAGATATCGGCAGAGAATGAGAAATCGGAGGGCCGAGTTCGAATTCAAGTCGAATTCGTTTCATTTATCTATACATAAATACCTTTCAATCAGTTAAGTGTCATAAGTGACACACGCTTTGGCCGATCATGTCTCAAAAGGGACATGTCTGACTGAGCAGAAGATTATCAGGCAGTAGGTTGCCATTACTTTCTGCGGTAGACTGGTTGCCAGCCAAGGCTATAGAACCCAATCTATCCAACCATTTAGTTCATAGCTGGAGTGAGAAGAGATGGATTATATCATTATATTATGTAGTAATTAATGGGGGATCAGTTTATTACTTCATAACAATAGAAAATCGATCCCCCACTTTAAGCCCAGTAGAAGTCTTACTTGTTTCCAACTATTATGTTCAGTCAGTCAGTTAAGTGCCATACGTGATACACGCTTTGGGCGATCATGTCTCAAAACACAACAGCAACGGAATAGATAATAGATAACATTAAATAAATAATGGAGCGGTTAAAAAATTGATTCTGCAATACAGACCTCTTCTCGGCCATTTTTGTCACTGTTTACAGTGTAATGGATATCGGCTCAGAATGAGAAATCGGAGAGCCGAGTTCGAATTCAAGTCGAATTCGTTTCATTCACTTATACACAAATATCTTTAGGAACGGTATTAATCTGAAGCCGCAGGGAGACGTTTAATGCTTATTTGATTCGGCCTTGTGTCATGCATAACCGAACTCCCTAGAGCATACAAGTTTTATGTAGACTTATCATCAGAAGGTTTTCATCTTTATCAGAAGGTTGGTTGTCCGCAGGTTGGAATATGTGGAATTGTGTTGAATAAAGTAAGAATAAAATATACATGTTGCATTTTAAAATAGAAATTTATTAAAAGAATAGAATAACAAGAATAAGTATCAGTTAAAAGTTCTATGAGAAAGTTAAAGGCATCAAGAGTTGCAGAAATTGTTCGTAGTAGTAATTGTTAAAAGAGTATATACGTATCTACGTATGTATATATGAACGTTTGTTTTATAGGAATGTCTTTGGATGGAGAAGAAAAAGATAGAATGAATCAGCATACAAGAAAGAAGGAGAAATAAAAGTCCGGTTTTTTTTTCTCGCTGCTCCCATCTAACTCTCTGTCCGACTGGCGCTGATTTGAGCCTGTTATTGTCATTAGATTTTTCGCACTGACTGAATTCGTTTCATTCCCTTATTTTTTTTTTTTTTTTTTTTTTTAAATCATTTCACCCCGAGCAAGGCAGAAACGCCACTGATGTGCAGGAGGTTACATAAATGTAGAAAGATTAATTAGAAAAGAGTGAGGAGTACAAGCTAGTTAGAAAGGAACAATAGAAAACTGAGAAAGCAGGTGCAATGACAGGTACATGGGCGGAGAGAAAGGGAAGGTTATACAGGGGAGGGGAGAGAGCTAGAGGCCAGTGGTTAGTAGGTGAGTATTAACTTTGCTTTTAAATTTCTGGAGGTCGTAGCCGTCAGGAAAGCAAGAATACGGGAGTGAGTTCCACAGGCGGGAAGTGCGAGAGAGGAAGCTGCAGGAGTAGAATTGTCGTCTGCGTTTGGCTAACCTGACTGTGAATGGGTGGGACCCAGTTGCCAGTCTGGTTGAACGGGTAAACACCTGTTGAGGAGGCATCAGTGACTTAAGCTCATCCGAGCAGAAGCCATGAAAGTATTTATAGAAGAGACAGAGGGAGGCCACATTTCGACGATGGGAAAGTGGCTGCAGACGAGTCGCCAGATCAGTACCTATCACATTACAGACTCTCCTTTGGAGCTTGTCAAGAACACTGAGGAGAACGGCAGGGGCACCTGACCATAAATGGCAGCAGTACTCCATGCACGGACGGATGGTTGACTTGTATATATGCAGGATGGATTCAGGTGGAAAAAACATCCTGGATCGACATAGTGACCCAATCTTCTTAGCAGTAGATTTTGCTATGGATTCAATATAGTGCTTCCATTTGAGGTCTGAGGACAGGGTAAGTCCGAGGAGGCGTAGTGTATTACTCTCCGGGAGAATCATCTGGTCCATGCTTATGGGAGGCAGAAGAGGTTGCCTGTAATGGTTGACAGACAACAGCTTGGTCTTAGAGGAATTGAAGTTGACAAGCCACTTCTTGCCCCAGTTCACCACAGAGTGTAGATCCCGCTCAAGGTCAGCAGCGAGATTATGTCTGTCCGCCACGACAGGTTTCTTACTGGAGCGGGAGTATATTGTAGTGTCATCTGCGTAGATGCCTACTTGGGACCTGATCTCATCTGGGAGGTCGTTGATGAAAATAAGGAAGAGCGTTGGGCCCAGGATAGAGCCTTGTGGGACACCAGCATTCGTGCTGTAGGACGAAGAGGCACGCCCATTCAGAACGACCTTCATTTTGCGGTTATTTAGGAAAGATTGGATTAGGTCGAGCAGGCGACCGGTAATACCATAACCGCGTAGTTTGCATAGGAGGCCAGGGTGCCAAACCCTGTCGAAAGCCTTGGAGATATCCAGAGCAACCGCGCGAGCCTCGTCAGACTCATCAAGGGCCTGTAGCATGTACTCCGTTACAGTAGTTAGCAGGTCGGCTGTGGACCTGTCAAATCGGAATCCATATTGCCTGTCGGAGAACAGTTTGTGGGCGGTGAGATGATGAACTATTTCAGCATTTATTATAGCCTCGAACACTTTCCCGAATATTGGTAGAAGACTGATAGGGCGATAGTTGGATGGGTCCGAGGGTTCACCACAGTTCTTAAAGACAGGAACGACTGAGGAGAATTTCCAGCATGCAGGAAAGCAGGAAGCAGAAAGGCAGTAGTTAAACAGTTTAGAGAGGACAGGGGAAAGTTCAGGGGCACACCTCTTAAGGACTATCACCGGGATTCCATCGTCTCCACACGCCTTATGGGGGTCGAGTTTTGAAATTACTCTGGATACTATTGTCGGGGTAATATATACGTCATGCAGTTTGGCCTCAGTTCTAATAGGGAAGTCGGGTGGGTGCACTCCGGACGAGTTGAGTGCGGAGTTGGATGAGAATCTGCGGGCAAAGCACTCAGCTTTCTCAGCAGATGACGTGAGAACATCAAATCCATAGATTAAAGGAGGTATTGAGGATTTCCTATTGTTGAGCACTCGTTTACAAATCCTCCAATAGTCCTTGGAGCCGAACTTGCGGTCAGCTATGCGCTGTCGCATTCTCTCCGCAAACAACTGTTTGGCGTCATTTAGGGTTCTCTTGCACTCACTGCGAGCGGATGTGAACAGGCGCCTATTGTGATCAGTTGGCTGTCTCCGGAATAGATGGAAGAAATGGTTCCTGTGGGCAATGGCGGCTGAGCAGGCCGGAGAGAACCACGGAGAGGAATGAGGTTTTAAGCAATACTTCCTGGTGGGTATGAAGGCATCAATGCCAGCTTTCACCCATGACGAGACCTCAGAGGCACAGTCATCAACTGATAGGTCAAACACTTTTCCCCAAGGGACGTCGCAGAGGAAATCGCGAAAGGCATCCCAGTCAGCTTTTTGGTAGAGGTAGGAGGTTCTATAAGTAGGGGGATCCTGGGGGGAGTGAGATTGGAAAGAAATACTGAGGGAGACTACAGCGTGGTCGGAGTTGCCGAGAGGGCAAAGCTGCGAGACTTGACAGGCGTCGGGCGCAGAGGTGAAACATATATCTAGCAGAGAGGAATGACCCGAGGGTGTGCTTGGGAAGCGAGTGGGGAAGTCCACCACTTGCGTAAGGGATTGGGAAATAGCAAAGTTCATGGCGTGAATGCCCGCCGAATCAGTAACAGCGTTTTCAAGCCACTCAGAGTGATGGGCATTGAGGTCTCCAAATACAAATATGTGGGCAAATGGGTGATAGGAAATAGCCTTATCTATGTCGTCGGCAATGCTATCTAGTAGGGAGCAGTCAGGAGAGGAGGGAGAACGGTAAAGGAAGAATAGGTAGCTAACCGAACTGAGGAGAGACAAGCGGAGACATATGTATTGGTGGTCAGTAGATTCGAGTGAAGTCACCCTAGTTATGGGGAGGTGTTCGCTGACATAAACACCCAGCCCATGCATGTGGACAGTAGAATCCTTCCTTAAAAGGGGAAGATAACCAGGGATGAAGAGGTCAGAGGAGGGAATAGCTGAGTTGAGGTTAGTTTCGCAGAGCGCGAGGATGTCAGGGGACTTTTCATGCAGGAACGCTTCTACACTAGCAAAGTTAGTACGAATGCCTCGGATATTAGTGAAGGAGAGGTTAATGGGCTTAGGTGGTTTGGATTTAACTGGTTTAGAGTCATTTCTGTTTTGTTTTGTCATGATTTTTGTTTATAGAAAGGGACCTAGGGTAGAGGATACAGGCGGTCATTACCCACGATCTGTGCTGGGAGGGAGACTGGCTAGGGCTGCAACAAGGTGTGGCCTCGGGGTTGCCCACCGAAAGCGCTTGCAGGGACACCTATCCATGCGCGACATGGCACTACAAGAACCCCGATATTATACAACTGTTGATCAGAGCAGCCGCTCTTGACGCTACGCAAGAGTTAGGGCTCCTAACTACCAGTCGGAAGCAGCAACCAGGAAACTGCCAACCCGGTACCCTCACAGTGATGAGCCATTGCCACCAACCGGCCAGATCGCAGGAAACTCACGGAAGCACCAGTACCAAGGTCTGAAGAGAGAGAAGTGAAAACCGGAAACCACATCCTAAACAGGAAACAAGGAACGAGCCTCTACTCCAGTTCAATAGACGTGGGAGGAGTATAGACCGGGCGATAGTGTGACCTATCTACTCCTATTAAAAAAAAAAAACAAACAAACAAACGAACAATCCTTTGAAAAAAAAGAGAACACAAATTACAAAAGTGGAGTTTAAGTTTTAACTTAGTTAAAGTCCAAATGAACTCCAAGGGGGGGGGGGAAACAAAAACACAGATATATATTAAAACAAAACAAAAAAAAATAAAACGGAAAATACCTCACAGTTTAACACAGGAAATTTGAATTAAGGATTCATTCTTCAATTCTTGCTTTTCCCAAAAATTAACAGCGAGTCAGCCTGCTAGGTAAATTCCTATTCGAAGAACACGTGGCATGGAGCTGTAATGGCTGCTGATAACTTGGCCAAAGTAGCTTCGCATAACAGAATAAATATAAATTTCAAACTTTTTTTTTTTTTCCCTCCCAAATGAAGCATGAACTCCAAAAAGGGGGGGGGGGGAACAAAAACACAGATATATATTAAAACAAAACAAAAAAAAAAAAAACGGAAAATACCTCACAGTTTAACACAGGAAATTTGAATTAAGGATTCATTCTTCAATTCTTGCTTTTCCCAAAAATTAACAGCGAGTTAGCCTGCTAGGTAAATTCCTATTCGAAGAACACGTGGCATGGAGCTGTAATGGCTGCTGATAACTTGGCCAAAGTAGCTTCGCATAACAGAATAAATATAAATTTCAAACTTTTTTTTATACGGAAATATCTTTAGGAACGGTATTAATCTGAAGCCGTACGAAGACAGCATACAAGAAAGAAAGAGAAATAAAAGTCCGGTTTTTTTTCTCGCTGCTCCCATCTGACTCTCTGTCCGACTAGCGCTGATGTAATCTTTTTATTGTCATTAGATGTTTCGCACTGACTCGCGAAGTCATTTTGGTTTTGCAAGTCGTTTCTATTAGTCAGAAAATCAGTTTAACACCTACTTGCGAAATCCGGTTTCGACTTTTTCTTTAAGCACATGGTAAATCCCTTTTCTATTTGGGAAAAACCAGGATTTCATACGTCATTGGGAATTTTTGTAAAAGTGAAGAAGAGAGTTGATTTTTAATTCTTAATTTCCTATTCACTACAAATTCATCTCTTCTCCCTCCTGTTATGTGTTGAATAACAGGACAGATTCGGTTCTATAGTCTTGGTTAGGAACCAGTCTATCGCAGAAAGAAAAGGAAACCTACTGCGGGAAAAAAAATTTCTGCCGAGTCAGAATAAATGTATAGCACTTAACTGACTAACTGACCCTTGGAAAAAATATGAATTCTTTATTTCTTCGCCTAGGTTGGATTTCATAGGCTAGACACCATAGTTTTGGTTGGTAAACACGTTAGAGAGGGACAAGTCTGAATTCAAAATCAGTTTTGTATGGAGGCTAGCAGCACCATCCCTAAAATAAAGCTACTAACGGTTATAATATAGTGTGATAAAAAAAAACGGGAACTTTTTAACAATGCAATAAAACCAAAAGTGACGGAAGAAAAATATTTTATTCAAAGTAATTGAAGCCGTAAAACATCCCATTTAAGAAACAATGATGGAATTTTCTTTTTTTTTTTTAATTACGTCCTGTAGATGGCGCCCTCCTGTACGAATGCACTCTTGTAATGCGCAGTGATAGTGACTGAGTTCACCTTTAATTAAAAAAATAAAAGACTAGTTGCCAAGGCTATAGAACCCAGTCTGTCCTATTATTTAACCCATAACTGGAGGGAAGAGACGGATTAATATCTTTCCCAAGGGTATTTGTACGCAAGTGAATGCAAGGAATTCAACTGGAATTCGAACTCGGCTCCCGGATTTGCTGTTCCGAGTCGATATCCACTGCACCACAACGAGGTTGACCCAAAAAACGGGAACGTTTTAACAATCCAATAAAACCAAGAGTGATGGAAGAAAAATATTTTATTCAAAGTAATTGAAACCTTAAAACATGCCATTTAAAAAACAATGATGGAATTTGTTTTAAATTACGTCCTGTAGATGGCTTCCTCCTGTACGAATGCATTCTTGAAATCTGCTGTTGAGATTCCTCATTGACCGCTGCAACATATCAGCTGGGATACTGTGAATGTTATCCTGAATTCTCTGTTTTAACTCATCCATAGTTCTTGGTCGAGTCGTGTACATTTTACTCCTGAGATAGCCCCACAAGAAAAAATCACAAACGGATAAATCTGGCGATTTAATGGGGTATGGAACATAACCGAATCTTGAGATCACGAACAATTCTCGCATGGCCTCCAATGATTGCCGTGCAATGTGTGATGTCACTCCATCCTGTGGAAACCAAGTTTCTTGAACGTGTGAAAAATTGTTCAATTCAGGTGTCTCTTCGTAACGATTCACAGTGACAGTGACTGAAATCCCCTGTTCATTTAAAAAATAAGGTCCGATAATCACATCTAATAAAACAGCACACCATACTGTCACCTTACTAGCGTGTAAAGGGCGCTCATGAACCTCATTAGGATTGGTGTCTCTCCAGTAACGGTAATTCTGCTTATTCCCGTAACTTGTGAGATGAAAATGGTCCTCATCTTACATCCATAACTTGCTTATAATTCATCTTGATCCATGGTTACTGAAATGGCAGAGTGTTTACTTTGTGCGGCAACTGTTTCGCAGTGCTGCCAATTGCATATGTCTACCAATACACACTTCAAAAATTCCCGTTATTTTTTTTTTGTCACCCTGTAATATATCTCGCCTGACACAAACAAGGAACACTCTATCTGATTCCCT
This sequence comes from Ascarosepion bandense, assembly GCA_037127315.1. NCBI lineage: Eukaryota > Metazoa > Mollusca > Cephalopoda > Sepiida > Sepiidae > Ascarosepion > Ascarosepion bandense. The sequence goes on along the minus strand of JBBBDQ010001915.1, from coordinate 655,796 downwards.
CGGAATTCTTGCGTGATTACCTAAAGTTTACCCACAGGGACGGAATGTGTAACAACTTCGAGATCGAAAACTTCGCATTTTCTATTTTTCTCAGTCGAGTCTCCGTACGTAGACAAAACCCCGAACATGTTGTACTCTACCTGAAGACAGAGAACTTGATAATAGTGATTCCGGTAGAGTACTGTCTGAACTCTGAATATTTACCCAAATTCTACCCACCGAGACGAGATTTGACACAAGATCGGGTTAAACGTGGAGAACCTAAACACATGCATTCAAGCCAAGGGTCAAAGTTTATCCGGTCTAAGAACGGGATTGGGCACTTTGCATCGTCTATTTTTCTGAGTCTAACTCGTTCTCTTCACAAAGACGTGGAGCTTGATTCATACTTTTGAGATCTCGTGGAATGTTGAGTATTTACAAAAAGTCTCACCACTAAGACGGGATGAGACACAAGATTGAATTTAACGTAGATAATCCGACAGGAAACACTCGAGCCAATAGTAAAAATTTTACCATTCCCCGCATAAGTGGAATCAGTCACTATGCTTGTCTATTTTCTCAGTCCGTAGACCAAGCCCCGACTGAATCTAACCCTGTCCGAAGACAGCGTGTTCTTTTTTTCAGTCGAGTCTCTGCTTATAGACATTGACCCGACTGAGTCGCTCTCTGTCCCACGACAAAAGAGCTTGACAAGTGCAAGTTTTTCGTGAACTTTAGGTGTTTACAAAAACCACTACACTGAAGTGGGATGTAATACAAGGTCCGTTTTTAACGTGGGATTTCCGAGCGGGTACAACCGGGAGAAAATTACCCAGACACCTCATACATAAGATATGGTTGTCCATTTTTCTCCGGGCATAACCCGACTGCGTCGCTCTTTGCTCGCAAAAAAAAAGAGCTTGACAAGTGCGAGTTCGATCGGAACCCTGGTAATTACCAAAATGCCCTCCACAAAGACGGGTTTAACTTGGAGTTTCCGAGCGCGTAACCCCCGGACAAAAATAAACGAAATCGAGTTCTTGCCTATTTTCACCAGGAGTTCCTCTCCGCTCGAAGGCAGTGAATCCGATAAGCTAAAGTTCGAGCAGGGCTCTAAGTTATTACTGAGAAGGGATGCGACGCAAGATCAGTTTTTAACGTGAGAATACCCGAGCGCATATGCCTAGGACAAAAATTCCCCAGACCTCTAATAAGCGGGATGGAGCTGTTTTCTTTTTTTTCCCCCTGACGTGACTCTGCCTTTCGACATAGCCTTGTCTGGATTCATCTCCGCTCGAAGGTAGAGCGTCTAACAAGTCTGATTTCGTGTGGAAATCTGGATATTTACCAGAAACCTCCCCACTGAGGCCGGATGTGACACAAGGTCAGTTTTTCAGGTGAAAATTCCGAGCTCGGGCAAATATTTCCCGTAGATATTGCAAAAGACAGGGTCAAGCACTTTTTTCCTAGACGAGACTCTGCCTTCGGCATAGCCTCGTCTTGGTTCTTCTTGCCCGAAGGCAGAGAGTCCAACATGTCTGAGTTTGGGCTGAACTATGGGTATCTCTCCACATAGTATGGATGTGGCAATTTTATAGTGGGAATTCCGTGCCCTTAAGCCCGGGCAAAAATATCCCGTAGATCCTGCACAAAGCAGGGTCAAGTAACTGTCTAGTTTTTCCCAGACGAGGCTCTACCCTTCTGCTGAGTCATGTCTAAGTTCCTTCCCGCTTAGCAGGGGTCGGCAACCTTTTGGAGAGTGAGGACCAAAAAGCTCTGTAGAGTCATGGAGAAGAGCCAAACAGCTATGGCTCCAGTGTCATGGAGGAAAATCATGTTATTAAATATGTGAATACGGGTTTGAAATAATTTAGAAATTATTTTCGATAACTTTTACTTTGGAAAACGTATTTTGATTTTTTTTATTTGTTTTTATTTGCAAAAAAAGGAACTCTACCAGGAAGCGAAGAATTTCGGAGTGGCAAAAAGTATTTCACCTCTTTCTCAATTCGATAAAAAAAAATAGGTTTCTAAAGGAAGAAAAAAAAGAAAATATCTGACGGAAATTTTGTTAAAAATATATTACATCTTAAAAATAAATGCTTCATAAATCAATACTGAAAAAAAAATTCCATTAAAATCGGTTGAAAACACTATTTTATATTCATTTAAAAGTGCCCGCTCACAAAGGCAATTTCACAGAAAAAGTGAAAGTGAGGCCGTACGCTAATTTTGGCGATCCCTACAAATAAAAAATAAAAGTAAAATACGTTCTCCAGGTAAAAAGAAATATATTTTAATTTCGACGCAATATATTCAGACTATCAACTGTCACTTTGGTTTGGTTTACCTAAATTTATATCGTGTCCAGAGTAAGGTAGCGGGCCGGACAAGATTCAGTCGAGGGCCGGATGTGGCCCGCGGGCCGGGGGTTGCCGACACGCTGCGCTACAGTGTTAATATAAACTAGATGTTAAGGATTTCATATACTGTACACCCTAATTTTGGTTTTAAGAAAGGCAGCTCTGGATTCAAAACTAGTTGTGAATGAGGCTCTAAACACATATACCAGACTCTTGACAAGAATGACGAAGCCCAAGAAGTTGCTCTAGATACCTAAAAAGCGTTTGCAAGCGTTTGGCATGCTGCGCAAGATACTGGGTCACGGCATTTCTGGATGATTGTTTGATTTAATCTAATCGATCGTATCAAATCGTGAAATGAAGGTCGTTCTGAACTGGCAAGCTTCCAGATTCTTCCACACGCACCCGGACGTCTCTCAAAACTCTATGCTAGGTCCTACGCCTGGCCCTCATCAATGATCTTCCTGATGTCATAAATTCCCAATAGGCATCTATGCAGATGAAACTACCATTTACTCTCGTCTATCTGCCATCAGCATCGCTGGTGCTAGTCTCCTGGCGTGCAACACACTGCGCCTCCTTTGTATCACTTATTCAGCCGACCTGAAGTGGAACGACTGTGTGTAAGGATGTGCGTTGTAGTGCAGTAAATATCGACTCAGAACGACAAATCGGGGTGCAGAGTTCGAATTCCAGTTGAATTCCTTGCATTCACTTACGTACAAATACCCTGGAAAAGGTGTTAATCTGTCTCTTCCCTCTAGTTATGGGTTAAATATTGAGATATATAGATTGGGTTCTATAGCCTTAGCTGGCAACCAGTCTACCGCAGAATGCAATGGCAAACTACTGCGGGATAATCTTCTGCCCAGTCAGTCATGTCTTGAAAGAGACAACTATCGCCCAAAGCATGTTTCACGTATGGCACTTAACTGACTGACAGGTTTCTCTAGGGAAAGTGTTTTTAAAAATCATTTCACACCAAGCAAGCGGGGTCGCCAGTAGAGTATTCGACCCAAGGGGCTAGAAAGTGTTAAAGGTGGTGCCGTGACCACCAGGTTTTGACCCCGTGGAGCCAGAGTGTTAAAACACACACACACACACATATATATATATATATATATATATAGAGAGAGAGAGAGAGAGAGAGAGAGAGAGAGAGAGAAGAAGAAGAAGAAGAAGAAGAAGAAGAAAGAAAGAAAGAAAGAAAGAAAGAAAGAAAGAACAATTTTACGGTCCATTTTAATATTAAATAATTAGGATATTGGAAGAGCTTAAAATTATAAGTGTGCATTTCACCAAGGAATTATAATTATGTTGTCATTTTTATCATATTTTGATTTCTGCTATGGACGCACTACCTACCAAGTCTGCAGGAAGACCTAAGGCAGGTAGTGGTGTGTCATTATGGCTCCATTTCATGTTTTTTCTATCTCCCCTATCATCCCTAGCGCTACATAGACAAAGATCCCCTTAGTGTGTAGGCTGTACTTAATAAGACAATTTTTGTATATCTCTTAAGCTGGGGTTTCCAGGGATTCTTTCAATGTGTTGTTTTGTTCCTTTTTTATCATTCCAAGTACACCTAATACAACTGGTACGATTCTTGTTTTCAATTTCCACATTTTTTCTATTTCAATTTCCAGGTCTTTATATTTTGACAGTTTTTCGAATTCCTTGGTTGCTATGTTACAATCCGCTGGACAAGCCATATCAATTAATAGACAAGTTTTTTCTTTCTGGTTTTCATCAATAATGTCGGGTTATTTGCTTCAATTTTCCTGTCTGTGTAGATGGTGTAATCCCATAGAATGGTGACATCTTCTATTTCTGTAACCGATGCTGGGTGATGTTCATACCAGTGTTTGTTTGCATATTTTCCATAGTGTTTGCATACTGTCCAATGTAAATATTGCCCCACTCTATTATGACGATTTATTATTATTATTATTATTGTTATTATGTCATTTTTCATCATATTTCGATTTCTGCTTTGGTCTCACTACCAACCAAATCTGCGGGGAGACCTAAAGCAGGTCGTGGCGTGTTGTTATGACTCCATTTCATGTTTTTCTCTCTTCCCTATCATCCCTATCATTACATAGATAAAGTTTTCCTTAGTGTGTGGGCTGTACTTAATAAGACAATTTTTGTATATCTCTTAAGCTGGGGTTTCCAGGGATTCTTTCAATGTGTTGTTTTGTTCAATTTTTTATCATTCCAAGTGCACCTACTATCACTGGCACAACTCTTGTTGTCAATTTCTACATTTCTATTTCAATTTCCAGGTCTTTACATTTTGACAGTTTTTCGAGTTCCCTGGTTGCTATGTTACAATTCGCTGTACAAGCCATATCAATTAATAGACAAGTTTTCTCTTTCTGGTTTTTAACAATAATGTTTGGCCTGTTTGCTTCAATTTTTCTGTCTGTGTAGATGGTGTAATCCCATAGAATAGTGACATCTTCTATTTCTGTAACCGGTGCTGGGTGATGTTCATACCAGTGTTTGTTTACAGATTTTCCATAATGTTTGCACATTGCCCAATGTAAATATTGCCCAACTCTATCGTGGCGATTTTTATATTCATTTGGAGCAAGCACAGAACAGCCTGAGATTAGGTGGTCTATTGTTTCTTGGTGTTTATTACAAAACCTGCATTTTGGATCCATATTATTATGCATAATATTTGCCTGAAAGTTTCTCGTGAAAAGACTTTGGTCTTGTGCTGCAAGAATAAAGCCTTCAGTTTCAGACTTTAATCCAGATGCACGTACCCATCGATGAGTATTAACTTTGTCAACATTGGATTTATTGGGACGTTCTGGATATTGGCCATGCAGAGGTTTGTCTTGCCAGCGCTGTTTCATCTGTTCAAGAGCTTTATCTTTGGCTTTCATTTTCATATTTTTTGCCGCAATAGTTGGTTCTTGGCTTCTGTTTTGCTTTTCTACAGAATCTACTAAATGTAAATCTTGTTTGTATTTACTGCCTTCTTTTATTATTGAATATTTTTTCTTTCTTTCTTCATGTTGCCTTACTAATTGTATCATCCAATCCTTTGTTGTTTCTATGTATGTTAGTAAGCCAATAGTTGTTGTCTTGTATGACAATTCCAGCTGAATAAGACCTCTTCCACCTTCTTTACGGGGTATGTATAGACGGTCTACATCAGCCTTTGGATGATGCATCTTATGCTTAGAAAGAAGCTTTCTTGTTTTAGAATCCATTCGCCTGATGTCGTTTAGAGTCCAGTTTAAGATGTTGAAGCTATATTGGACAACTGGGATTGCAAGGCTATTAATGGCCATAACTCTGTTCTGAGAATTCAATTCAGTTTTTAATATCATTCGTAGCCTTCTATAGTACTCTTTACGCACTATTTCTTTCATTTTTTTATGGTGAATGTTTTCACTCTCATTTACACCTAGGTATTTATAAGCTTCTTCTTGTTTCAATTCTTTTATTGTTACAGCAGGGTCTAAGCTAATTGAGGATGTTTCTTGTATTGATCCACGTAAAACTGTAGCTTTAGCACATTTATTCAAATTGAGTTTCATTCCAATGTCTTCGCTGAAGCATTTTACAGTTTGCAGAAGACCTTCCAGCTCGTTATCATTCTTAGCATATAACTTTAAGTCATCCATGTAAAATAGATGGCTTATTTTCTTTTGGCCTATTTTATAACCACATTCTGTCTTATTAAGTTGACTGGTTAGTGCTATTAATGATATGCAGAATAGTAAGGGAGATAAAGAATCACCTTGAAATATACCTCTTTTGATGTTTATTTCATCAGACTTATAGGTTCCATTTATATGATTGAGGTAAAGGGTTGTTTTCCATATAGACATGCACTGTTTGATGAAATTGATGATGACGGGCGATATCTTGTATATATTTAAAGTTTTTAAAATCCAGGGATGTGGCACACTATCGAATGCCTTTCGATAATCTATCCAGGCAGTACTAAGATTTTTCTTTGTACAGTAGCAGTTTTCCAGGATCATTTTGTTAATTAGCAATTGGTCTTTATATCCATAACAGCCACGTTTGCACCCTTTTTGTTCAAGCGGTATCATGTCATTTCTTTCTAAGAATAAATATGTCTGTTTTGTTCAAATAGATGTTAATAGTTTATATGTTGTCGGAAGACATGTAATCGGTCTGTAGTTTTTCGGGTTGTTTGTGTCACCATTCTTGGGTAGAAGAAATGTAATTCCTTTGGTCATCCATGCAAGAATTTTAGTGGGATCGTCAACCATTTCTTGAAGTTCTTTGGCTAGTTTTTTTATGTGCTGTATTTAAATATTATAGCCAAAAGTTAGGAATTTTATCTATACCTGGGAATTTCCAATTGTGTGTGTTTTTTTAGTGCAAATTTAACATCCTCTTCTGTAATTCCAGCCCATGTCTGTTCTGGTTTATTTTTCATTCGTTCTATCACTTGTGCAATCCAATGTACTTCCTTGCTATGTTCTTTAGGGCAAGCCCATATCTTTTCCCATAACTGTGTAACGTCTTCCATTCTGGGGGGGGACTATCACTTCAATTATTTTTTTACCTATTTCCCTGTAAAATCTCTTTGTATAGGTTTGAAAAATCTTGTTTTGTCTGTAAAATCTTGCTCTTTTCTCATAGCGTCTTATTCTTTGAGGCTTCAGTTGTATTTTTTGCTTTATTTTTTCTTTAGTCGATAAGACTTCATTTTCATTTCTAATGTTGTATTTTCTTTCGGCTCTTCTGCTTTTCCTAGTTCTTACATTTATTCCTCTACTCAGGTTATCCAGTACTGATAGTTCACTTCTAAGTTGTTCGATTTCTTTTTCTATTTTTCTTTTCCAAGGTGGATCTACATGTCTGCGAGACTGCCTTGTTTTTATTTTGATGTTCAATTTTTTTGTTACTGCTATTGCTGATGCATATATTACTTCGTTATGATTTGTATGAGTGTCTTCATCCAGTATTAATTTCAGTGCTGCATTGTAGAGTTTAATAGTTCGGAGGTTATGTTTTGTTGGTTGTAATTTTGGGAGCTGTTCTCGTTCCTCCATTGTAATATTTTGTATTTGACTTAGATGGTTCTTTATTTCTTCCTTGGCTTCCTGTATACTGTTCTTATTTTCTGTCAAATAATTATGTTCGATGTGTTCTGAACTCGTTTTATTTTCGTCTTTTAACTGACTCAGATCACACCTTTCCAGCACTTTTAAACTTACAGCATTATCTTCGCAGTGATTTGTGTGTTTCACGGTTTGTACATTATGACCTGTGGCTTGTTTGATGTTATTACTTTTTATTTCTGATTCTGATTCCGGTTCCTTTTCATATTTTGTTGATTCGTCTCTTATTGTTACAATTCTTTTAATTTCATTAATTTCAGCCTCTGTCAATCGGTTATTACGAATAATGTACCTTCGTACATTGGCTAATTTATTTTCGTCAATATACTTTCTATTTGCTTGACCAACTTTTTCACGCCAAATGTCATATGTTTGGCGAGTCATGTTTTTTTGAGGTTTGAGTAACGCTTCATGAAATGCAGTCATAACGACTTTGTACTCCTCACGAGACCATTTTATTTCTTTCTTTCTTTAAATATACGGTTGTAGATCTAGCTGGAGAATTTTCAGGACCATCATTAGGATTATCCTGGTTGTGTGGACCTGAAGATTCATTCTTTGTGTAGGAGTTTGTTCCTATGGCAGATTTTTCGACCTCAGGTAGGTTGCCTCCTGAAGGACGGGCTCCCTGTTTATCCACCGGAAGAGCCATACTGGACTTTTTATTTCTATTTGTATTTCTCATGTTTTTCCCACGAGTGACGCACGGGTCCAAAAGTCCACCCAAAGTTGCCCGGCACGTTGGGTAACGGTCTTTTACAAACAGGGCCCCGAAGCCTGTAGGGGATCGTTTGTGACCTCATAACGCAGTAGCCATTCACTCCTCGGCACGATTAACACCTTGAGTTGCGGGTTGTTGTTCGGAGTTTTCCTTCTCCTAAATGGGCTGCCAAGCGACAGCTGACATAGACGCGATTGGAATTCAAGGAGAAAGACGCTGGTTAAAAAAAAAAAAACCTTTGGCGTAGCAACGGCTCAACGAAACAAAACATCACTACTAGAGTATTTTGTTAAAAAAAAAAAAAAATTAATGGAAAAAAGTTGACATACGTTTAAGTTTATTTGTGCTGTGAGATTTTAAAAAAAAATGTAATAATTTGTTCGTCCACTTTATATTCATTTATTTTTTCAATAAAGTCGTTGGTCAAAAATAGGGTTATCAGAATAAGATAAATTAAATAAGTAAATTAAATCAATAAATAAATAAAAATAAATATATAAATAAATACGTAGTCTTTCTATAAAATAATACCGTAGAAATTGTTTTTCATCGGATTTAATTTATTTTCTTGTTGTTTTGTTTTGTTTTTTGTTTTTAAGAAAATTATAATAGTTAAAAAAAAATTATTACGAAATATCGACAGCTAAAGGAAATATAATACGGATGATTTTCGTTAGGTTCATTTAAAGAACAAACAGACAGATTAAAATAAAACAGAATTTTATAAAAAAAAAATCAATAAAATTAAATAATATATGAAGAAAAATTCATGTTTATGTTAAGAAAAAAAAATTCATGTTTATGTTAAAAAAAAATCGATAATATCTAAAGAAAAATTCCTGTTTATATTAAAACAGAATTTCATATTGAGAAAAAGAAAAATTCAAAGAGACGCTGGTTGAAAAAACAAACAAACTTGAACGTAACGGCCGTTCAACGGAAAAAAAAAACATCACTGCATTTAGAGTATTGTTAAAAGAAAAAAAATGTTGCTACCATCAATAGTCATTGCAATAAAAATAATTAAGATAAAAAAAAAAAAATTCAAAATTTAATAGAAAAGAAAAAGTGGACATACGTTTGAGTTTACTACCGTAAAATTTAAAAATAATTTGTTCGCCCACTGTATTCTGTATTATTATTATTATTATGTCATTTTTCATCATATTTCGATTTCTGCTTTGGTCTCACTACCAACCAAGTCTGCGGGGAGACTTAAGGCAGGTAGTGGCGTCTTGTTATGGCTCCATTTCATGTTTTTCTATCTTCCCTATCATCTCCAGCATTACATAGATAAAGTTTTCCTTAGTGTGTGGGCTGTACTTAATAAGACAATTTTTTGTATATCTCTTAAGCTGGGGTTTCCAGGGATTCTTTCAATGTGTTGTTTTGTTCCATTTTTTATCATTCCAAGTGCACCTACTATCACTGGCACAACTCTTGTTTTCAATTTCCACATTTTTTCTATTTCAATTTCCAGGTCTTTATATTTTGACAGTTTTTCAAATTCCTTGATTGCTATGTTACAATCCGCTGGACAAGCCATATCAATTAATAGACAAGTTTTCTCCTTTTATTATTATTATTATTATTATTATTATTATTATTATTTATTATTTTATTATTATTATTATTATTATTATTATTATTATTATTTTATTATTATTATTATTATTATTATTATTATTATTATTATTATTTCCTTGTATTTCTGTTGCACACATATTTCCCTCTGGGTCTTAACCAGAGATCTAAGGTCAGAAATGGCTTCACGATATTTTCAACTGATCATTTTTGTAATAATAATAACAAAAAAACTTAGATCATATGCATTTTACTTAGATAAAATTCTTCTTTTGTTAATGGCTTTCTCTTTTCCAATCTTTTCACTCTTTTCTTTTTTCTTTTTTTTTCAATTGGAGTAGATAGACTAAACTATCGCCCGGTTCACACTCCACCCACGTCTATTGAACAGGTGAAGAGGCTCATCCCTTCTTCCCTGTTAAGGATGTGGTTTCTGGCTTTCTCTTTTCCAATCTTTTCACTCTTTGTTCTTTTTTCTTTTTTTCAATTGGAGTAGATAGACTAAACTATCGCCCGGTTCACACTCCACTCACGTCTATTGAACAGGTGAAGAGGCTCATCCCTTGTTCCCTGTTTAGGATGTGGTTTCTGGCTTTCTCTTTTTCAATCTTTTCACTCTTACATAACTCCCTGCGCATCAGTGGCGTTACCGCCTTGCTCGCAGCGATATGATTAAATTTTTTTTTTTAAATGTGGGAACTGTACTTGTGACTACAATATAATACTTATTTCTAATTTTATAATAATTATTAATATTATTTGATATCTTCTCCTTTTAAGAACAATTGTGAAAGATATTGCGTTTAGCAATTATTGATAATTTACAAAGAAATCAGTTATTTCTTTAGGAGATTAATATATTATCTTCAATAATATCTCCTTAAATGTTTCCTGGATTTTCTTTTATATACAATAAATTTTACTCAACAAAATATTAGAACAAGTTAACGTTTTGTGTCAATCCTTTCCGGCTTATGGCCTGTGAATGCTCATAGGTTTTCGTTGGAAGTGTGCAAATAACAATTTATGATAAAAAGTTAGAAGATATTATTTTTCCTTCGCAATTGGAGATGGGCAAATATGAAAATATGGAAAAATGGAAAAAGAAACGAATGGCTTCTCTTGTTTATACACAGTTTGAGCAGGAGAAGGAAAGTTTGGGGCGAAAAAATAAATTCAACAAATCCATTTCCTTAATGTACTTGGAAAACAGTTACAAGAGATCAAGAGACACAAGAAACAGCCATTCCAGTCGGTAAATGAAAAGGAACGCCTCAAAATTCGATATGAACACACACACACACACATATATATATATATATATATATATATATATATCTGTCTCAGTTTTCTATCTATCTATCTATCTATCTATCTATCTATCTATCTATCTATATACACACATATATATATATTTATATGTATATATATATACATATATATATGTATACATATATATATATGTATGCATATTGTATATATATATATATATATATATATATATATATATCAGTCTATCCGTATCTATATATCTCAGGCTTTTCATTTTAGATAGATAGATAGATAGATAGATAGATAGATAGATAGATAGATAGATAGATTAATGAATATATATTAATAGGGAGGAAAGGGCAGATTTCTTCATGTCACTTCTACAACTCTTCCCTGAACTCTCTACGAGTGGAAAACTCATACAAGCAAACACCATATTTGTCAAGAATATGAAATATTAAAAAGAAAATAAGAATGAAGTTCTGGTAAGAATAAAAGACGAAGAAAAATAGAAAAATATGAAGAAGTTGACTTGCGAGAGAAGGGCGTAGCACATATGATATGAAGGTTTGCCTGGGAGAAAAATCCAAAATGAAAATGAGAGAAAGAAAAAAATGAAAATGTGAGAAAAAAAGGAAGAATGAAATAAGAGAGGGAAAAAAATAATGTAAAATGAGAGAAGGACAAAAAAAATGAAATGAGAAAAGACAAAAGAAAGAATGAAAATGACAGAAAGAAAAGAAAGAATGAAAAAAGAAGAAAAATGAGAAAAAAAGGAAGAATGACAATGAAAGAAAAAAGGAAGAATGAAAATGGGAAAAGGACATAAATAATGAAAATGATTGAAAGAAAAAAGAATGAAAATGAGAGAAGAAAAAAGAATGAAAATGAGAGAAGAAAAAGACAAAAGAAAATGAGAAAAGAAAAAAGAAAGAATGAAAACTGGATAAAGAAAAAAGGATAAGAAAACAGAGAAAGTAAAAGGAAGAAGGAAATGGAAGAAGGAAAAAAGAAGAATGAAAGTAAGAAAAGGAAAACGGAATAATGTAAAATGGGAGAATACAAAAAGAATGAAAATGAGAGAAGAAAAAAGAAAGAATGAAAATGAGAAAAAAGCAGGAAGAATGAAAATGAGAGAAGGACAAAAAGAATGAAAATTAGAGAAAGAAGAAGGAGTAATGGCAATGGGAGAAAGAAAAAGAATGAAAATGAGATAAGAAAAAGGTAGAATGAAAACGGATCAAAGAAAAAAAGAATGAAAATGAGAGATAAAAAAGAAAGAATGAAAATAAGAGAAGAAAAAGGAAGAATGAAAATGGGGAAGGACAAAAAGAATGAAATTGAGAGAAAAAACGGGAGAATGAAAATGGGAGAAAAAAGGAAAATGAGAGAAATGAAAGGAAGAATGAAAATGAGAGAAGAAAAAAGAGGAATGAAAATGGGAGAAGAACAAAAGGAATGAGACTGAGAGAAGAAAAAGAAAGAATGAAAATGAGAGAAGTAAAAGGAAGAATGAAAATGATAGAAGGACAAAAAGAATGAAAATGAGAGAAAGAAAAAAGAAGAATAAAAATTGGAGGAAAAAAAAGAATGAAAGTATGACAGAGAGCAAAGAAGAACGGAAAACTGAAAGGAAGGAAAAACTTGAATGTAAATGAAAGGAGGAACGAAAATCTGATAAGAAAGAAAGAATAAACGATAGAAAGGAAGAATGAAAAAGTTCTTGTCCTTAAGGACACATGGCCCAGTGGATACAGACGTTCGTTAATTCCTGTGAGTTCAATACCAGGCTACAGCAGTGATGAATATGTAACTTGCAGGGGTAGAGGGAGCTAACTCATGACTTCTAACCGCGGCTTTATGCAAGGAATGAGGATTATATACCACCGTGATTGTAATTTAGTTTAGTTCGAAATTGTGAACACCTGAAGAAGGCCGGAGCGTACAACGGCCGAAAGGTCGTACACATGGCAACAAAGATGAGGAAAATAGTCCGAATAATGGAAATATAATAAAATACATAAAAGGAAGAAAAAATAAAACGGGAAAGAAATAATGTACGAAAATCTATCTAAATCTAATCTAAACTTATTTATAAATGGAACTCTGTGTGTGTGTGTGTGTGTGTGTGTGTGTGTGTGTGTGTGTGTGTGTCCGTTACCTATAGACCTCCCCGAAACGGCTGGACCGATTTTCTTGAAAATTTACACAGTTGTACTATAAGCGTCTGCGAGTGTTCTTAGCTAGGTTTTGTGTCGCGGTACCCCCGATAAATATCGAAAATCGATAATCGAAAAAATCGAGTTATAAAAGGAGTGGTCAGATTTTAATCAAATTTGATACACTCCTAGACAAAGACATAAGAAACGATATTCAGAAGTTTCAAGGTTGAATTTCTTACAATAGTACAGAAAATTTGATATAAATACCAGGAAATCAAAATTTAACTTACATCCATTCATTTTTCTTTCAGTCTACGGTTTCGCTTTAACTGGAAACAACTATTGCTTTTTAGTCTTCCGTGCCAACGTCCAAAGAGTCTGAGCTCCAGGACCATGGATTAGTTTTAAAGCTTTCATTACACCCGAGTAACGCCGGGCTATACTGCTAGTGTGTGTATATATATATATATATATATATATATATATATATATATATATATATATGCGATTGGTAAATTGTCGCCAATATTTTATTAGGTGCGATTGGTAAATTGTCGCAATTAATTTGTTATTCTTTACACTGAGTCTGAGCTCCAGGACCATGGATTAGTTTTAAAGCTTTCATTACACCCGAGTAACGCCGGGCTATACTGCTAGTATGAAATAAAAGATGAACGAAAAAGTGAATGAAAAGGAGAATAAATTGAAAAGTAGATAATTTCGCCTCTTAACCTGTTCAAACTCCTCCCTGTTTGTTTTTCTTTCTTTGTTTTTTAACAGGAGAAATAGTTTATTCCGTGTTTGCTCTTTAAGGTTAAAATTTTATTTACTATGTATTTTTATTTAATTTTATCATCAATAGAAGTAGATAGGTGTGTCTATCGCCCGGTTCACAGTCGACCCTGGCCTTTTTGATCATGAATAGAGATGTATCTCTTGTTCCCTGTTTAAGATTAGGTTTCGTTCCTTCTAAAGAATTTTCATCTTCTTTCACTCGTAGTAACTCCTTACGTCTTAGTGACATTATCGCCTTGCTTGGGGTCAGTCAGTCAGTTAAGTGCCATACGTGATACACGCTTGGGCGATTATATCTCGAAAGAGACATGACTGACTGGGCAGAAGATTATCCCGCAGTAGGTTGCCATTGCTTTCTGCGGTTGACTGGTTGCCGACCAAGGCTATAGAACCCAGTCTGTCTTGTTATTTAACCCATAACTGGAGGGAAGAGGCGGATTAATACCTTTCCCAAGGGTATTTGCGCGTAAGTGAATGCAAGGAATTCAACTGGAATTCGAACTCGACACCCTAATTTGTCGTTCCGAGCCGATATCCACTGCACCACAACGCACATAAGGTATTAAAATAACAAAGAAAGATACGAAGAATAAAAATATAAATAGTGTAAAATAAAAGAAATGAAGATTAATATGAAATAAAAGGCGAGAATTGAAATGAAAAAGTCAGAGATATTAAAACAAGGAAAGCAATATTTATGAAGGAAATGAAGAAGGATAACCTTTGAAACAAACGAAAACTTACGATGACAATAAAGCACAGATAATGAGAATTTCGATGAAAAACATAACAAAAAAAATTGTTGGTAGCACCACAAATTCAATAAAAAATCAGCATATCTCGACGAAAATATGAACTCAAACTTAATAAAAAAAACAACTTTTTCTCTACTTCTGAGATGAGATAGTATTTACATTATTTATATTGTTCGGATTATTGTCTTAATCTTTCTTGCCTTGTTTACAACGTTTCGGCCGTTGTACGCTCCGGCCTTCTTCAGATGATAAGAATTTCGAACCGAACATTTTATTTCGATAACTGGGGTGTATCATTCTCATTCCTTGTGTGAAGCCACTTCTGGTAACCATATAATTTCCATTTAACTCAACCCTCTAAGTTATTTGTTCACCACTGCTGTAGCCTGATATTGAACTCACAACTCCTTGGGTCAAGTCACTGGAAGTAACTACATTCACTTAAGATCGTAAACATGGCAATAAGGATGAAGGATAACAGTCCGAACAATATAAAAAATGTAAATTCAAAGTTGTATCGTCAAAATCATTTGTGCTATTATTAGAAGAAAAAACTAAATAATTTTTGGTTATTAAATTTTATTTGTTATTATTTTTAGAACGTTTGATATTTTGATTTAAAAATCTTGTTTTTCTTGCATCAGCGGGGGGAACCCAAATTTAGTGTAGGAAATTTTAAAATCATTTTTGCTCTGAAAAACATATTCATTTGAAAATTCTTGCAAAACTCAACTAATAGTAAAATTTTAATAATACTTTAATTCTAATGAAACTTTCATATTTGTACTGCTTAATGTTTATATTAATTATATGCAGTATTCTTTGGAGAATTTAAATTGTCAATTTTGGATAAAACAGGACAATCACTTACCGAAAATCTGCTCTAAATCGTAAAATAAAAATGCAGTAAAATTATTACATTTAATTAAAAAATCTTTTAATTGCTTTTATGAATAAGATATATTATGAAGACAATTGTTTTTAAACAAATTCTATGAATAATGAACTGTCTCCATTAGTTTTAAATCCTTTAAATTACTGTAGTAATTTGTAGCGATTAGGTGATGTTGTTATTAAGTAAAAATTATATTTACTAATCATAAATGGAAAATCTTACAATTCAGCCACACCCAATAGTTTAAAAACAATTTTGAATTTTTTGTGCATGTGTGCGTATGTGTATAAACGTTCCGATTTTCGCAAAGACGGATGTTCATACATGACATTATCGAAAAATAAAAGCAAAAACTATTCTAAATTTAAACCAAAAAGTAGCTAAAATTCAATAAAACGACGAATATTTACCTAAGATTTTAAGATTACCGAGTAGTCAAAAATTATATAAAACTTCGCTCCTTTTATATTCATCAAGTAAATAAACATCTATTCTGTGTTTAAAAAATGCATTTCTGCAATATTTTGAAATAAAAGTAAGTAATATTTGTTTACGAATCAGATTATTCTTTAAATCACCTAAAATTGCTTAAAGTTTCAGAAAAGTATATCTTATTTTCGAAATATTTTTTAATAAAGAGAATTACACTCAACTGATGTGCGGTGTGGTGCAATGGATATCGGCTCGGAGCCGAGTTCGAATTCCAGTTGAATTCATTGCATTCACTTACGCGTAAATACCCTTGGGAAAGGTATTAACCCGTCTCTTCCCTCCAGTTATGGGTTAAATAACAGGACAGATTAGGCTCTATAGCCTTGACTGGCAACCAGTCTACCGCAGAAAGCAATGGCAACCTACTGCGGGATCATCTTCTGCCCAGTCAGTCATGTCTCTTGACATGATCGCCCAAGCATGTTTCACGTACGGCACTTAACTGACTGACACTCATATATATCACTAAAATCATCGATGTTTGGCGAATTCAGTGGAAACATTTCTTCCAGTAAATTAAATTAGTTTTTAAATACAGCAAACTTTTCGGGGCAGGTTTTCAGAAACAGAGGCAAAATCTTAAACACAAAAATAGAGGATTTACATTCCCCAATGACTCTTGCGTTTAACTTATAAAACCAATTTTTGCAACAGAATTTAATTTATTAAAATCTCATGGATTTAGGTGAAGCTGGGTAAAAGATATAATAAAAATTACCAAGATTTTAAAAATATAATTTCAAAAATAATTTCATTCATTTGTGAATAAGTACTGAAAGTTTCATTAAAATCTGTTTTATTAAAATCTGTTTCATTAAAATTCATAAAAATCAAATAATTATTTGATTATAATTATTTGATTTTTGCGAGAATTTCCAAATTAATGTGTTTGTCACCGGAAAAAAATTGAGTTATGTAATATTATGTTTTCCATTGTAAACTCTCGTAACGAATTGGTTACCCGCTAACTCAAATCAAAAAAGATGTTTTACCAAAATTTAGAACATGTTAGAAGGATTAAAAAATTTTAAAAATAATTTAAATTTACTTTGATCTTTCCTCTTAATAACAATATATATGAAAAATAGATATCAAAAATAAAAATTAATAAATGCCATAACATTTCATAAATTATTGAGTTGCCTCTGCCGTTATATAATTTCATTCTGTTATTAAATTGTAAATTTTTTTAAAAGAACGTTTTATATTATTTTAATTTCTATTTTTCATAAAACATCTTCAAACGTAAGGCTATAAAGCTAAACTAACTAAAATTCTATAAAACATTGAATAATTGCTAAAATATTGCGTGAAATTTTTAAATTTAACTTATAGTTAAAAATTAAAAAAAACAAAGCGTACGAATAAGATTATGTCATATTCGTCTTCTATACTTTGCATTTTTTTTACTGTACCTCATGTCAATTATCGCCCCTGATAAGGTGATAATAACCCCGATAACAAGGATACCGTAATTAAGAAACGTTTTTATAGTACATTTCAGACAGTAAGCAAGTAATTCTTCTTTCAAATCAGATTAAGGTAAATTTAAATTCGTTAATTTGAATAAAATAATGTGTCAGCGAGGTGTATTTTATTTTTGTAAGATTTTTTAAAGCTGCAAATTGGCTTCTGTTTACAAAATGATGAAAAATGGCAGAAAATTTGAAACTATTTTTAAATCAAAACTTTAGATTCAGATCAATATAATTTCGGTTTGAAATACACCTGGATATTTTGCTTATTGGAATTAGTAAATTTAATCTCTTGGCTTTCAATTTAAGCTAAAATTTAAAGCTTCAAGAAGATTTTTTTATTTTTAAAAATTCAAATTAAATTTTGGTATCGAAAATGTGTGGAGGTATCTATAATAATATAAACATTTTGATGGAAAAAAAAGTTCGTTTTTATTAATTTTGGGGACTTTTTATTCATACTATGCTGTTTTTTAGCGATTTAGTAGAGGTATCTACTTGGAAAATATTAAACTTAATTTATTAACTTGAAATTAAAACTAAAATAAAAGCTTCAATAAACATTATTTATTTTAAAAATTCATTTTAAAACTTAAGCATCACGTTACTGTAAAGGTACCCAAATAAATAATATTGTGATAGCAAACCAAATGGAGAGCAAAGGAAGGAAGGAAGGAAGGAAGGAAGGAAGGAAGGAAGGAAGGAAGGAAGGAAGGAAGGTACGTACTGCCGGGTTGATAGTGCAGTGTTTTATTTTGTTCCGAGCTAAATAGAAGCATAAGTCGATGCGTTTTTATTTATTTTTTTTTTATTGAATTATATTTACATCCTGAATCCTACAAAGAAAAGACGGACACGGTGGGTGGGGCAAGGTCCAACTGATGCTAGACTAGCAGGCGACATTATCGACGTAGGCGTGGGTAACAAGAACAAAAAATAAAACTCTAAACGAGAAGGTCTTTTGTTTTCGAATCTCAGGCCGGACTCCGTCCACTCCATAAAATGTCGCACGCCGGCTGCCGGTTGAGCTAACGGAACATTTGACAAAAGAGAGAGAGAGAGAGAGAGAGAGAGAGAGAGAGAGAGAGAGAGAGAGACGCAGTTTAAATGACCTCAACTTGAGAAGATGACATTGTGACATATCAGGGTTTCTTTCTTTTTGTATTTCTTTCTTGAAAATGGCAGTATGGCGATTTTGGTCCGTGTTGACAATATGGCTTCTAATGTTAGGATTTATGTCTTTACATCATTTCTGCAATTTTAGGGGATTCTGATTTTTTTCTACGCCTTTTCTTCTTTTTCTTCTTCTTCTTCCTCTTCTTCTTTTACACTGTTTCCTCTTCATCTTTCCATCGATTCATTGTTTTTTTTTCTTTATCTCTTTTTATTAACTACGTACTTTTCTTATTCTTTTTTTTTTTTTTTTTGCTTTCATTACCCATTTTCTCCTCTTTCTCCTTTTCATTCTCGTTGTATATATATATTCAGTCATCTCTACAACAGTTCCTTCTTTTCATGAGTTCTGTTTCTTCGTCTTCTTTCTGTAGCCGTTATATCTCTACCTCTGTTTGCCTTATTTTATTTTATTTTTTTTTTAATCATATCACCCCGAGCAAGGCGGTAAGGCCACTGGTGTGCAGGGGGCTATGTAAGAGTGAATAGATTGAAAAAGAGAAAGCCAGAAACCACCTAAACAGGGAACAAGGGATGAGCCTCTTCACCTGTTCAATAGACGTGGGTGGAGTGTGAACCGGGCGATAGTTTAGTCTATCTACTCCAATTAAAAAAAAAATAAACAAAAAAGAAATGTGAAAAGATTGGAAAAGAGAAATTTATCGTTCGTTTATTCTGTAACTCTCTTTTCTTCTTCTTCTTCTTCTTCTTCTTCTTCTTCTTCTTCTTCTTCTTCCTCTTCAACTTCTTCTTCTTCTTATTATTATTATTATTATGTCATTTTTCATCATATTTCGATTTCTGCTTTGGTCTCATTACCAACCAAGTCTGCGGGGAGACCTAAGGCAGGTAGTGGCGTGTTGTTATGGCTCCATTTCATGTTTTTCTATCTTCCCTATCATCTCCAGCATTACATAGATAAAGTTTTCCTTAGTGTGTGGGCTGTACTTAATAAGACAATTTTTTGTATATCTCTTAAGCTGGGGTTTCCAGGGATTCTTTCAATGTGTTGTTTTGTTCCATTTTTTATCATTCCAAGTGCACCTACAATCACTGGCACAACTCTTGTTTTCAATTTCCACATTTTTTCTATTTCAATTTCCAGGTTTTTATATTTTGACAGTTTTTCAAATTCCTTGATTGCTATGTTACAATCCGCTGGACAAGCCATATCAATTAATAGACAAGTTTTCTCCTTCTGGTTTTTAACAATAATGTCTGGCCTGTTTGCTTCAATTTTTCTGTCTGTGTAGATGGTGTAATCCCATAGAATGGTTACATCTTCTATTTCTGTAACCGGTGCTGGATGATGTTCATACCAGTGTTTGTTTACAGCTTTTCCATAATGTTTGCACATTGTCCAATGTAAATATTGCCCAACTCTATCGTGGCGATTTTTATATTCGTTTGGGGCAAGCACAGAACAGCCTGAGATTAGGTGGTCTATTGTTTCTTGGTGTTTATTACAAAACCTGCATTTTGGATCCATATTATTATGCATAATATTTGCCTGAAAGTTTCTCGTGAAAAGACTTTGGTCTTGTGCTGCAAGTATAAATCCTTCAGTTTCAGACTTTAATCCAGATGCACGTAACCATCGATGAGTATTAACTTTGTCAACATTGGATTTATTGGCACGTACTGGATATTGGCCATGCAGAGGTTTGTCTTGCCAGCGCTGTTTCATCTTTTCAAGAGCTTTATCTTTGGCTTTCATTTTCATATTTTTGCCGCAATAGTTGGTTCTTGGCTTCTGTTTTGCTTTTCTACAGAATCTACTAACTGTAAATCTTGTTTGTATTTACTGCCTTCTTTTATTATTGAATATTTTTTCTTTCTTTCTTCATGTTGCCTTACTAATTGTATCATCCAATCCTTTGTTGTTTCTATGTATGTTAGTAAGCCAATAGTTGTTGTCTTGTATGACAATTCCAGCTGAATAAGACCCCTTCCACCTTCTTTACGGGGTATGTATAGACGGTCTACATCAGCCTTTGGATGATGCATCTTATGCTTAGAAAGAAGCTTTCTTGTTTTAGCATCCATTCGTCTGATGTCGTTTAGAGTCCAGTTTAAGATGTTGAAGCTATATTGGACAACTGGGATTGCAAGGCTATTAATGGCCATAACTCTGTTCTTTGAATTTAATTCAGTTTTTAATATCATTCGTAACCTTCTATAGTACTCTTTACGCACTATTTCTTTCATTTTTTTATGGTGAATGTTTTCGCTCTCATTTACACCTAGGTATTTATAAGCTTCTTCTGGTTTCAATTCTTTTATTGTTACAGCAGGGTCTAGGCTAATTGAGGATGTTTCTTGTATTGATCCACGTAAAACTGTAGCTTTAGCACATTTATTGAAATTAAATTTCATTCCAATGTCTTCGCTGAAGCATTTTACAGTTTGCAGAAGACCTTCCAGCTCATTATCATTCTTAGCATATAACTTTAAGTCATCCATGTAAAATAGATGGCTTATTTTCTTTTGGCCTATTTTATAACCACATTCTGTCTTATTAAGTTGACTGGTTAGTGCTATTAATGATATGCAGAATAGTAAGGGAGATAAAGAATCACCTTGAAATATACCTCTTTTGATGTTTATTTCATCAGACTTATAGGTTCCATTTATATGATTGAGGTAAAGGGTTGTTTTCCATATAGACATGCACTGTTTGATGAAATTGATGATGACGATTATTATTATTATTATTATTATTATTATTATTATTATTATTATTATTCTGTCTCACTCTTGATTGATACATTTCTTTACAAGTTTTTATTTATTTTTACTTGAAAAGTAAGATTTAATGCAATAATTTAATAAGATTTAATACAATGATTTAATGAGATTTAATGCAATGATTTAATAAGATTTAATGCAATAATTTAATAAGATTTAATCCAATAATTTAATAAGATTTAATACAATGATTTAATAAGATTTAATGCAATAATTTAATAAAATTTAATACAATAATTTAATAAGATTTAATACAATAATTTAATAAGATTTGATGCAATAATTTAATAAAATTTAATAAAATAATTTAATAAGATTTGATACAATAATTTAATAAGATTTAATACAATAATTTAATAAAAATAAATGCAATAATTTAATAAGATTTAATACAATAATTTAATAAGATATAATAAAATAATTTAATAAGATTTAATACAAGGATTTACCAAACCATTTACAAAGTAAATGAATGTTTTTTTAGAAGTTGACGAACTTACGACTTCTATCTTTTGTATACGAAATAATTATGGGTTTCTTGGAATTTTCTGAATTCTTTTTAACAATTCCAAGTGTTCCTATTATTACTGGAAATGTAGTTGTCTTTAAATGCTTCATTCTTGGAATTTCTAATACTTGGCGATTATATGTTAAAAGTTTGTCAAATTTTTTTGTTGAGATATTATATCAAATTTATTTTTCATAGAGAAACATTTTTGCCCTTCATCAACATATGGCTGATATTAACTCCCAAGAGACCAGCTCTGCCTTTCTGCTCACAGTTTCACTACTGACAGGAATTGAAGCAATTACTTTGAATTAACAACTCGGTCTCCTGCTAAGGTTTTTTTTTTTAATCATATCACCTCGAGCAAGGCGATAACGCCACTGATGCGCAGGGGGCTATGTAAGAGTAAAAAGATTGGAAAAGAGAAAGCTAGAAACCACATCCTAACTATCGTGCTAGATATTTCTTTAAAATCGGGATACATCTTGCACATTTATGAATTTACCATTCATCCGTGCATTGAATATGGCTGCCATATCTGGTTTAGTAATCTATTTATATATCTCAAAATTCTCAATAAAACCTAAAGAAATGTCTTTAATTTTATAGATCTTGATCAGGCATCTCAATTTGAATTACTTCCCTAATGCTTGATGTGGCATCTATAAATATGAACTCTATTCCTTGGTATCTCGATCGCATTAATGTAAACGTTCTACAAGACTGGCAAAAAGGTTTCGCCATTTTACAGTTGAACTTAGCTAGATGTATCCGTAAGTTCTATTTTTACAGTTTTTTAACACTTCTAACCTATAGCAATCTCGCTTCTTGAATTCAGTTTTTTTTTATCTGTTCTCATCACTAAATTCTTTTTTTTCTCTTCCATTCCCAGTAATACCTTGCGTCTTAGGGGCATTATATATATATATATATATATATATATATATATTGGTGTGTGTGTGTATACACTACTTATATACAACACGTTAAAATTTCCCTTAACCGGTTCCATGCGCCTAGGAAGTAGCGACTCGGACTGATACCAAATCGGTCGATCCCGGCTGGAAGCAAGTGGATGTGTCCAGCCGCACTAATGAGCTGTGATACAGCGAAACAGGCTTGTATGATGGATGACTAATGTATATATATATATATATATATATATATATATATATGTATACACTACCGGCTATAATTGTTAGGCCACCCCAGTTTTTTTTTTTTTTTTTTTTTAATGATGTGTTTCATACTATTTTTTAGCATTCTAAATGAAAATAGAATGTTTTTTTTGGTTATTACTGCACATTAACATGTGCATCAAATGAACTGTTCTGATGTCCAGTTTTTGTACGCACTTCCCCATGCTAGTTTGTTCTTTTTTTGGCTGGCCGAAGCAATGGTTTCCTGGCTGCCTTATAAAATTTTGCAAAGTAATAATAACAAAAGAACCATTCTATTTTCATTTAGAATTATCCACTTGGCAATAAATACTAAATATAGTATGAAATACATCTTTTTTTTTTTAAACACTGGGGTTGCCTAATAATTATGGCCGATAATTTATAGATAGATAGATAGATAGATAGATAGATAGATAGATAGATAGATCAAATCTACAGGTTGCGATGTGTAAATTGTCGCTATTTGCCTTGTAAAATTTTGCAAAGTAATAATAACAAAAGAACAATTCTATTTTCATTTAGAATCATCCACTTGGCAATAAATACTAAAAATAGTATGAAATGCGTAATTTTTTTTTTAAAACTGTGGTGGCCTAATAATGTCGGCCGGTAGTGTATATAGATATATATATATATATATATGGTCTATTATTTTTATAGTGCAGTCAATATATATGGGGACGTCCCAGAGTATTGAAATAATTTAATCTTCTAGCGCTGGTTGTCACCATATTATTTAATACAGATCAGTCAGTTAGGTGGATACGTGATACACGCTTACGTGCTCATGTCTCGAATGATACATGGCTGACTAAGTAGAAAATTTTCCCTCAGTAAGTTGCCATTACTTTCTGCGGTAGACTGGTTGCTAACAAGGCTATAGAACCCAATCTTTTTCGCTATTTAACCCATAGATGGAGGGAAGAGATGAACTAGTACCTTTCCCAAGGCTATTTGCGCGTGAGTGAATACAACGAATTCAACTTGAATTCGAACTCGGCTCTCCGATTTCTCGTTTCGAGTTGATATCCACTGAACCACAACGCGTTAAAATCTTCCGACAGCAGCCAGTATTAAAACCCCAGAAGAAAGAACTGGAAACCACGTCCTAAACAGGAAAAAAAAGAATAAAATTCTGTTCCTGGTAAAAAGATCGATGGGGACTATGGACAGGACGATAAGCAGACCGATCTACTCTTAAACAAAAAAGTGTCAGAAGATCGATGTTTTATGTATACTGTTAAACACGTGCGATTTCAGTGTATATAGCTGCGGTATTTTTACGAATTAAGTAAGAAGATTAATCTAATGATATTAGTATGATATTACTTATAAATATTTAATTTGGTATAAGAGAAAATATTCCCTATATTAATAAGAAGAATCGGCGAATTATTTACTCCATACTTTCTTACAATACAGAGATCAAACTTCTAGATTTCCCCAACTCAGTCCCCCAAAGAGACTAACCTAATTCTATTAAATGCAGTTTATGCTAAACAAGGGATAATACTTGATATATCCCAGAAAGGAATATCAGTGTAAAGATTAGTGGAAGAATGGTACTGGACACTGGAATACGATATAACGGATTTATTGTACTTCTGTACAATTTACAATAAGATATGGATAAGCCATCAACGAGTAGGAGCGGAATAAACTATCAAATAGAGAATGCCCTCACCTAAGACGTTTGCTGAAGGCAGAGAGCTGACAGTGTTATAGATCAGTCATCCTAAGACGATTGCTGTATTTACTAGCCTTCCCACGCAAGGCCAGATGTGACACATGGTCATTTTATAGTGGGTATTCCCGGCCATATAGCCGGGCCAAAAAAGTCTGTCTATTTTTTCCCCAGTCGTGATTCTACCCTTCGGCGGAACCACGACTGGGTTTGTGCTCTCTGCTCTGCAGGATGTTCCATTATAACAATACTATAAAAAAACTATAATAATCAAGTGATAAGTCTTGGCTACCATAAGTGGCATCGTACACAGAAGAAGAATGGTATATTTTGGTTCCCCCGCTGACGCAAGAAGAACAAGATTTTGAAATCAAAATATCAAACGTTCTAAAAATAATAAAAAATATAATTTAATCTAAACTTATTTATAGATGGAAGGCAGAGAATCTGTGAGTTTAAACTTCACTTCCTCAAAACAAAAACTTTACCAAGACAAGGAATTGATAATCTAAACTTATTTATAAATAGAACTTTGTCTCTGTGTGTGCGTGTGTCTCTATGTGTGTGTGTACGTTACCTATAGACTCCGAAACGGCTGGACCGATTTTCTTAAAAATTTACACAGTTGTACTATAAGCGTCTGCGAGTGTTCTTAGCTAGGTTTTGTGTCGAGGTACCCCAGATAAATATCGAAAATCGATAATCGAAAAGATCGGGTTATAGAAGGAGTGGTCCGATTTTAATCAAATTTTATACACTCATAAACAAAGACATAAGAAACGATATTCAGAAGTTTCAAGGTTGCAGTTCTTACAATAGTGCAGAAAATGTATAATATGTAAGATGTTTGTGCGTGTTTCTGTTTATCTGTCTGTATGTCCTTTATACAAATCCACAATTTTTGTCCGATTCTCACCAAACTTCACACAAATATTCTTTAGGCTGAGTCTGAGCTCCAGGACCATGGATTAGTTTTAAAGTTTTCATTACACCCGAGCAATGCCGGGCTATACGGCTAGTAATCAAAACATTAATAATAGCATAAATGATTATGACTATACAACATTTATTTATGTTTTTTACATTGTTGGGACAGTTGTCATCATTCTTATTGTCATGTTTATGACCCGAAGGGCATATGGTCCTGTGGATGTAGTTACTTCCAGTGACTTGGCCCAAAGAGTTTAGTTCAATACCAGGCTACAGCAGTGGTGGAACAAATAACTTAAAGGTTTGAGTTAAATGGAAATAACTAGATGGTTACCGGAAGTGACATTGCACATGGAATGAGAATGATATACCCCAGTGATCGAAATAAAGAATTCGGTCCGAAATTCCTAGCACCTGAAGAAGGCCAGAGCGTACAACAGCCGAAACGTCGTAAACATGTCAGCAAAGATGAGGAGAATAGCCCGAATAATATAAATAGTGATCAAGTGATTTGTCGTCACAATAAACAAATGTAACTACCACCTCTACTCTACCACTATATATATATATAGTACTGTGCAAAAGTATTAGGACAATAACTATTTTATCTTTTATGAGACATCCATATAAAGTTTAAAATCATCCCTGTCCTAACACTTTTGCACACTACTGGTAGTGTGCAAAAGTAATAGGACAAGGGTGATTTTCTTAAACCTCACTGAAATTCAAATACAGGGTGAAAAACCAAGTAAATTGCTAATAAATATTGATTATTTAAAACTAGGTGCAAAAGAAATGTATTTAAAAAAGTTATATTTAATTTGTCCTATTTTTTATTAAACAAGTTATTTTGAAACTACTCATTATTCTATTTCCTTGGATATGACTGACTTTTTTCTTATTCCGCACTCTCGAATTGATAAATCTAATGTTACTTCGCAAGACACTCTTTAGGAACAAATATAAGCTGCTTGGGAGGAGATACCATTAGATACATTGAAGAAGCTTGTGACGTCAATGCCTGACAGAATGAAGCCTGTGATCAAAGCAAAAGGCTAAATATTAAATTTATTTATAACAAGTATTTTTTCTTGTTAAAGCATTTGTTGAGTAAATTAAATAAAATTACTTGAATTAAATTGTTTATTTTCTGTCAATATGCTTCATAAAAGATAAAATAGTTTTTGTCCTAATGCTTTTGCACAGTACTATATATATATATATATATATATATATTATAAATTATGTTTTAGAAACATAATTTATAATAAATATTCACTGCTCTATACACCATATATCGAGCACTGTTTTAAATTAATGTTTTGGACCGGAAAAAATTTTTCTTTTTTCTCTCCTCATTCTATACTCACTCGGATATATATATATATATATATATATATATATATATATATATATATATATATATATATTATGAATTATACTTTTCAACATGTACAAATTACAATCTACTACAAAATTGTACATTTTGTTTCGACATTGAAAGAACAATGTCTCATTGTTCTTTCAATCATTTCCTTTTATTTTTGGATTTTCCAAAATAAAAGGAAGTGACAGTTTTTTTATTTTATTTTCTTTCCAATTAAACGTAAATTACCATCATTTATTTACTACCTGATGAGACACTGTTCTTTCAATGTCGAAACAAAATGTACAATTTTGTAGTAGTTTGTAGTTTGTACATATTCTAAAGTATAATTTATAATAAACAGTCATTGTTCTATTTTTTATATTGAGCACTGTTTTAAATTAATCTTTTGAACGTTGCTATTATTTACTCCGTTCCTTATTCATTCATTTATATATATATATATATATATATATATATATAATCAGTTATCGATATAACTCTCTTGAAGTTTCTGGAAAATTCAAGTTGACTTACTACTTATAATTTTTTTATAATCCGTGTTCCTTCAGGAGTCGGGCGGTCATGGCTCCTCACAGCTTCCTAAAACATAGGAAATAAAAACAAAGACTAAAAAAATCTGAATAATATAATCTTTCTAGGTTAAGCCTCTAGGTGCTTCTAACGACAAAATTTAAATTTAAATTTTTAACTTTAAAGTTTCCAATTTTCAATCTGGTGAAATATACAAATTCTCACTTTTAGCATCAACTTAAGCTGGCGCCATGATTTCAGTCACTTTCAGTCAAATATCTCATATTGTTAAAATTATGGCCGCCCTCAATGAATCTTTTTAGAACTTTTAAATCTCTCAGAATCGCCTCACTATAAAATTTGAATAAGTCACTCTATCCTGCACATATATAAATCTACCAGCCGACCGTGTATTGAATACTGCTGCCGTATCTGGTCGGGTGTCCCAGCTACTCTCCTTGGGCTTCTTGACAAAATACAACGGAGAATCTGTAACGTGATCGATACTGACTTGGCAGACCGGCTGCAACCACTCTCCCACCGGCGTGACGTGGCTTCCCTGTGCCTCTTCTATAAATACTTTCACGGCTTCTGTTCCGATGAACTTAGATCATTGGTGCCGCCTAGGTATGAATTTACACGATATGCTAGTTTAACAACTAGGTCCCACCCTTTTACAGTAAAACAGATAAGATGTAACCGTAATTTCTACGCTAACAGCTTTTTTTCTCGCGCTTCCCGCCTGTGGAATTCCCTTCCACATGTCTGCTTTCTCGACAGCTACAATCTCCAGGAGTTTAAATGTAAGGTCAATATATACCTTCTATCACACTAACTTGCATCTATTCTCGTAACACTCTCACCATCTACCCAACCCTCATTCTCGGTATCCTTACCCGCCTATCACCCTCCTTCTGACATTTTCTATATCTAACCATCCTTTCTCACCACTCTATGTACCCCACTGCGCAATAGTGGCAGTGAAATGCCTTGCTCGGGGTGAAACGATTATAAAAAAAAAAAGTAGTCTGTTGAGATGAGTTTGAGTTTAAGTTTTGTTTAACGTCATATCAAACTCTGTGGGTTATTTAATGCCAAAAATATGGGATTTTAATGTATTATTTTTTTAATGTTCGGTTAAAGTGAAAAGGTTGATTTAGCCAGATTTTAATGAAAACTTTGTTTTTATTCTTTTTTTATTTTAGAAAACTGCAATCTTCTTTCACTTTTTTCTTTTCTCTTTTTTTTTTTTGTTCTCAATTTGAGTAGATAGACTTAACTATCGCCCGGTTCACACTCCACCGACATCTTTTGAACAGGTGAAGAGGCTCGTCCCTTGTTTCCTGTTTAGGATGTGGTTCCCGGCTTTCTTTTTTCCAATCATTCTACTCTGAAGTAGCCCCCTGCGCATCAGTGGCGTCACCGCCTTGCTTGGGATGATATGATTAAAAAAAATATCTTATTGGATGTTTTTTTTAAAAAAAACTACCAATTTCACTTTTCGGACTTGCTAAATGCTATCTTTACTTAATTCTAATTTGCTTTTAATTTGATATTCAGTAAATATTGAAAATAACTAAAATGCAAAGCAATATAATATAGCATGCATGTCTCCTCCTTTTACACATGCACATCAGGTGCCAACACATATGTATTCTTAGTAGTATCTTTTAGCTTTCCAATGAACCCATTGAACTTTTTTTTTCCATGATCCTTTCTTTCTTTCTTTCTCTGCCGCTAGAATTCAAAGTTTATCGCTTGTATATATGTTGCGAAAAAAAAAGTTATTAATCCAAACTTATTAATATGATTAAAACACATCAGCTAACAAAACTCAGAAGAGGTATTTAATTTATTCTTTAAAATCATCACTTAACTTGTGTAGATCTGGTGAGTGTTCCAGGGCTTGGATAATTCCATACACTATGGCTGAGCAAGATTTTTATTTCTATTTATCTAGATTGAAATTTTATTAAAAAAAAAATCTTAAGCCATTATAAAAACAAAGATTCCTATGAAGACTTTGAATGTGGCTTCCCTCTGTCTTTTCTACAACTATTTCCACGGCTTCTGCTCTGACGAGCTTTGTTCTCTGGTGCCTCACCCTCATGAGTTTACCTGTGCAACTAGATTGGCCTCGCCCTTTTATCATGAAAATAGAGTAAAACTGGCAATTACATTTGACTACTAGTTTCTTTCTTAGCACTTCCCGCCTGTGGAACTCCCTTTCCCATGCTTGCTTCCTAATAGCTACAATCTCCAAAGGTTTAAATGCAAAGTCAATTGTCACCATCTATCTCCGTGACCTTCACCTCTCTCTTCCACTTTCTACATCACTTACACTATTTTCTTTTCTCTCATCTATCTCCTCTCATTGTAAACCCCTGCACACCAGTGGCAGTATTGCCTTGATTGGGGTGAAATGATTATAAAAAAATTCAAACATGCTTTGCTGAGAATCACTTTTTTCTTCAAAAATGCATTGTTGTAACATCTTTCCTTCAAAAATGTATGTCCTTCTACATAAGTATACCTTTATGTAGATATTTTTAGAAAAGTCCATTTTTATACTTTCAGTGTTTTGACCCCAGTTTGGGGGTTAACTATTTGCCCATAGTTGGGACACTAACAGATATAACCACTCCGGGTCAGAGTGAACCTGGGAACAACTACACTTAAGAAGTGGTTCCATGCTTCTCACACTCTCCAAATCAGAGGCCTTGCTGCCGGATGCAGTTTATTGTCATACCCAGGACCAAGTCCGATGAGAAGATACATCCTTGTCTTACAACCCTTTCTATTTTTTTTATATCTACTGAATTCGTTATCTATCCGTCTAAAGATGGCTTCCTGCTAGCATAGGTTCTGAATTACTGTAATACCCCCCCGCCAAATATTCAAAGGTTATTAATCAGTTAACCGAGTAAAAGGCGATTCGTTCTTTCGTTCGAATGACAGTCGTTCTATTTTCGATATAATTCATATTTTCTGAAGCCATTTTTCATCTCTGCAGGTTTTATTTAAGACTACGAACGACAGAAGGAAGGAAGGAAGGAAGGAAGGAAGGAAGGAAGGAAGGAAGGAAGGACCACTTTTGAAAAAAGAAAGAAAAAAGGAATCAAATAATGGTGAAATAAAGCAGAAAACAGGAAGGAAGGCAGGAAGGAAGGAAGGAAGGAAGGAAGGAAGGAAGGAAGGAAGGAAGGAAAGGATATGTGTAGATTGAAAAAGAAGTAAAAGAGATCAAACGACGGTGAAATGGAACAGACGGAAGGAAGGAAGGGAGGAAGGAAGGAAGGAAGGAAGGAAGGAAGAAGAAGAAGAAGAAGAAATATATCAAACAAAAAAAGAACAAGAAGGAAAAAAGACTAAAGAACGGTGAAATTTAACAGAAAGAACAAACGACGGAAGGAAGGAAGGAAGGAAGGAAGGAAGGAAAGAGGAGAATAGCACATTGACTGAACATCCAGAGGAAGGAAGGAAGGAAGGAAGGATAGGAAGGAAGGATAGGAAGGAAGGATAGGAAGGAAGGAAGGATTCGATAAAAAATTAAAACAAAAAAGAAAAGAAGGAAACGGAATCAAACGCGTGAGACGGAATGGGAGGAAATGATCTCGATAGATGAAAATAAATGCAATTAAAAAGATTGGAGTCGTGGGGTCGTGGCTTCTCGACGGAAGCAATCAAAATGATAAGAATCGCTTGATATGATAATAATTTATATTAACTATAAAATCGGAAAAACAAAGGGAAGACAAGAAAATTAAGTAAGATTTATACAAATGATTACAACGCGCATTTAAAGCAGCTAAAAACGACTTGATACACCAAGGGGAAATTCGCTTTGAAAGGGTGGCATTCATCAGAGTGTACACTGCTGCGCATGCGTGTGTGGGGATCAAGCAATGGAGGCAAACGGGAATGATGTATCTAAATTGAAACACAATTACTGAAATAAATTACTCTTGATTTTCAAAGGCAAATCAACGACCTGACGGTAGTGTCAGCAGGAGCGGCTAGAATTTGCAAAAGCGAAAAGGCATGAAACTACAACAGGCTACAATTGGAACTACAATAAAAGCTTTAATGATGATTACAGTAAAAAAAAAAAAAGACGTTTAATATTATGATGATTAATTCATTTTAATGTCAGTGATGACAACAATTATTTTGTCATTTTTCATCATATTTATATTTCTGCTATGGTCGCACTATCAACCAAGTCTGCGGGAAGACCTAAGGCAGGTAGTGGCGTGTTGTTATGGCTCCATTTCATGTTTTTCTATCTTCCCTATCATCTCCAGCATTACATAGATAAAGTTTTCCTTCGTGTGTGGGCTGTACTTAATAAGACAATTTTTTGTATATCTCTTAAGCTGGGGTTTCCAGGGATTCTTTCAATGTGTTGTTTTGTTCCATTTTTTATCATTCCAAGTGCACCTACTATCACTGGCACAACTCTTGTTTTCAATTTCCACATTTTTTCTATTTCAATTTCCAGGTCTTTATATTTTGACAGTTTTTCAAATTCCTTAGTTGCTATGTTACAATCCGCTGAACAAGCCATATTAATTAATAGACAACCCTAACGCTATCCCTAACCCTAACCCGAGTCCCAACCAGAGACCTAAGGTAAGAAATGGCATCATCAAATTTTCCACTATTTTTTCAGAAAAAAATTTCAACCTTAGAACACACATGTTTTACATCGATAAAGCCTTTCGTAAAGTGTGGGATGGACTTATGTGTATTCGGTTAAGGCATGGGGGACCAGGAATATCTTCAGTGAATCTTTCGGAAAATTTTCCAATCAATCCGAGTGCTCTCACTACAACTGGAATTATTGATGTCCTCATGTACCACATTTTTTAGATTTCGATTTCATTTTGTATTGTGATATAATTGTTGTGGTTGTTGTTGTTGTTGTTGTTGTTGTTGTGGTTGTTGTTGTGGTTGTTGTGGTTGTTGTTGTTGTGGTTGTTGTTATTGTTAATTCCTTTGATTTATGTTGCATACGTTTTTCATTCCTTTGACCTGAGATCAGAAAGGTCATCATGACATTTTCCACATTACATTTGTGTCAAAAAAATAAAAATGAAAAATAAAAATACATACCTATTTTTACATAGGTTGGGTGTGAGCTGTACTAGTGAGAAGAAAAAAACCCTTAAATTAATCTAACGGAACCATTTATCATCAAACCAAGGGTCACAACCACAATTACAATTACTGATGCCATCATGTCCCAAATGATTTCCACTCCAAGACCCTCACATTTTTTATAATTTTTTTGAAAATCTTCAAATCTACATTACACTCTGTAGGAACTGCCTTGTCCATAAAAAGTAATTACACGCTTATTCAAATTAACTGAAACAAAATAAATAATGTCTTCCTCGAATCTTTCACACTTTCCCTGATCACATATACGTCGTCTCTTGGCGTTGTTTTTCTCTTTCGACAGTATATTCTTTTATGTTTTGATGGATCCAGTTTGTTTCTTCGCCTTGATGACACGACTGACAGTTGAAAGGCTGACACTAACAATATCTGCGATCTCTCTGTAAGGCTTGCCAGAATGTTCGTACAGCGTTACAATTTCCGTACACTTCTTTGGAATAACGTCCATCACAGACAATGGCTCTCTCTTACTGATGCTCAATATTAATTTTCTTTTTTGTTTCTATCCTTTCCAAAACCTCATCATTGTTCACATGCTCGATCCATGATATCCGCAGCATCCTTCTGTAGAACCACATTTCAGCTGCTTCAAGTTTTTCCTTCATCTTTGATGATATTTTTCAGCATTCACTGTCATATTGAAGAACTGACATCACATGGCAATCCAGTACTTTGTTTCTAGTGAAAGTTTCTAGTCTCTTAATACTTTACTCAGCTTCGGTAACGCGTCCATCACCATGTCAATTCGCCTTTGGATCTCTGTGTCGTACTTTCCGTCTTCTGTTAGAACATTTCCCAGGTATTTAAATTTTTGTACCTGCTTGATTTTAGTACCCCACCACCTGTATTTGGCATTTTGGAGAACCTGTTACTATCAGGCCAGATAGGGGGAAAAAGAGACAGGGGAAAGAAGCGGATAACATATTTAAAGGGCCTGAGCAGGTGGATGACGGAACGAGGGTTGCGTGATGTTTGTCGCGTTTATGGTGCTGCTCATGTTTAAGTGCATAGAATTTCAACAAATTTAAATTGATAAATTTAGATAAGAATAGCAAGAAGCCGAAAAAGGGTTATAAGGAACCTTTTTACCTTTTCCTATTCAGTAACGTTTTAAATATGTTTCTGTCTCTTAGCAATTGTTTTTAATAAATTTTCGAAAACTGCAATTTCTTTTTGAATAACCCTGAATATATATATTGATTGATTGATTGATTGTTTCATGACTTAGTTTTTAGTCATAATAAAAGTAGACCAGCGCACATTTGTATTAAAAAGTGTTCAACACAATTATATTGTAGAACTTTTCAATATTCTTAATTTGTAAACAAGTTCTAACGCTTAATAACTCGTTTACAAATGAAGAATATAATATATATATATATATATATATATACGCCGCTTATATATAACATGCTAAAATTTCCCTTCTCTCATTCCATGTTCCTATGGCTTAGCGACTCCGACTGACATCAAATAGCTACACTGATGAGCTGTGATACAGCGACACAAGTTTGTATGTGGATGACGTATATATATACCTGGCAAGAAAATGAACTTGTCCATAACACGTACTCTTCCTCAATTTGTGAACATCTTTTAAAAAGTAGGCTGCCATGTGTTTTAATGTGAAATGGTTTTCAAGACTGTACAATTAACATTCACTTTTTTATTTGAAGGTGCTGGAATATTTTTACATCAGATCTTGCAGACCTTCACTGTGCAAACAGCGAGAGTGTTTGCTAGGTCTAGCTGTGATCAGTCTCTAGCAGCACAAATTTATCACAACTTTTACATTTTACGTCAAGTTCTCCCAATTAAAAAATCTTTGATGAATGAACTGTTCTGGTGTCCAGTTTTTGTGATCTTTTCCCCGGGCTAGTCTCTTCTTATTATTGGCTGACCGACGCAAAGGATTCCTGGCTGCCTTGTAAAATTTTGCAAAGTAATAACAAAAGCACCATTCTATTTTCATTTAGAATTATCCACTTGGCAATAAATACTAAAAATAATATGAAATACATCATTTAAAAAAAAAACTAAGGTGGACTAATAATTATAGCCGGTAGTGTATATATATATATATATATATATATATATCTGAGAAAAGTTAAGGCAGACACGTTATTTCATGGTAAATCGGAAGTGTGGTCTTATTTCAGGCGAACCATCATCAGCTTCTGTCTTTATTTTACAAAGGATTTGACAGGAATCCTTTGCAAAATAAAGATGGAAGCTGATGATGGTTTGCCTAAAATGGCCTAACCTTCCGGTTTACCATGAAATAAAGTGTCTGCCTTAATTTTGCTTATATTTTCTCCATATGTATTTGTGCACATATATATTTAGAGATCTCTTAGAGAGTTATCCTACCAGTGTATGTACAGGATACTCCTTTGGATTCTTCAATAGCCACACAGAATGCTGATATATATATATATATATATATATATATATATATATATATATATATATATATATATACACGGAATGAACACGTAAAATTATTCTTGCATAGATTTTTTTAGTGTGTATTGGTGAGGGGTCCGTCATTCTTGTTTATTAAAATCCTAGTCCTATGTATACAGTATTAAAGAGGTCGGATTGCATCTGCACTATCAGGTAAATAATTGTCCTAAGGAAATAGGAAATAAGTTATTATAGAAGATTTCTTTTAGGGAGAATGTGCATCTGTTGTTATGGATTTCCATGCCCTGACAATAATCTGGTACAAGAGTGCCGGATTAAAGAGGTCGGAATGCATCTGCACTATCAGGTAAATAATTGTCCTAAGGAAATAGGAAATAAGTTATTGTAGAAGCTTTCTTTCAGGGAGAATGGGCTTCTGTTATCCTCTATTTCTATGCTCTGACAATAACCTGGTACAAGAGTGCCGGATTAAAGAGGTCGGATTGCATCTACACTATCAGGTAAATAAGTGTCCTCTGAAAATAGGAAATAAGTTGTTATAGAAGCTTTCTTTCGGGGAGAATGGGCTTCTGTTATCCTCTATTTCTATGCTCTGAAAATAGCCTGGTACAAGAGTGCCGGATTAAAGAGGTCGAATTGCTTCTGCACTATCAGGTAAATAATTGTCCTACGGAAATAGGAAATAAGTTTTTATAGAATCTTTCTTTTAGGGAGAATGGGCTTGTGTTATCCTGAATTTCCATGCTCTGACAATAACCTGGTAAAAGAGTGCCGGATTGAAGAGGTCGGATTGCATCTGCACTATCAGATAAAAAATTGTCTTACGGAAATAAGAAATAAGTTATTATAGAAGATTTCTTTTAGGGAGAATGGGCTTCTGTTATCCTGCATTTACATGCTCTGACAATAACCTGGTACAAGAGTGCCAGATTAAAGTGGTCGGATTGCATCTGCACTATCAGGTAAATAATTGTCCTAAGGAAATAGGAAATAAGTTATTGTAGAAGCTTTCTTTCAGGGAGAATGGGCTTCTGTTATCCTCTATTTCTATGCTCTGACAATAACCTGGTACAAGAGTGCCGGATTAAAGAGGTCGGATTGCATCTACACTATCAGGTAAATAAGTGTCCTCTGAAAATAGGAAATAAGTTGTTATAGAAGCTTTCTTTCGGGGAGAATGGGCTTCTGTTATCCTCTATTTCTATGCTCTGAAAATAGCCTGGTACAAGAGTGCCGGATTAAAGAGGTCGAATTGCTTCTGCACTATCAGGTAAATAATTGTCCTACGGAAATAGGAAATAAGTTTTTATAGAATCTTTCTTTTAGGGAGAATGGGCTTGTGTTATCCTGAATTTCCATGCTCTGACAATAACCTGGTAAAAGAGTGCCGGATTGAAGAGGTCGGATTGCATCTGCACTATCAAATAAAAAATTGTCTTACGGAAATAAGAAATAAGTTATTATAGAAGATTTCTTTTAGGGAGAATGGGCTTCTGTTATCCTGAATTTCCATGCTCTGACAATAACCTGGTACAAGAGTGCCGGATTAAAGAGGTCGGAATGCTTCTGCACTATCAGGTAAATAAGTGTCCTATGAAAATAGAAAATAAGTTGTTATAGAAGCTTCCTTTTAGGGAGAATGGGCTTCTGTTATCCTCAATTTCCATGCTCTGACAATAACCTGGTACAAGAGTGCCGGATTAAAGACTTCGGATTGCATCTGCACTCTCAGGTAAATAATTGTCCGACTGAAATAGGAAATAATTTTTATAGAAGCTTTCTTTTAGGGAGAATGGTCTTCTGTTATCCTGGATTTCTATGCTCTGACAATAACCTGGTTCAAGTGTGCCGGATTAAAGAAGTTTGATTGCATCTTGTTTATAAGATGCAATCCAACTCCTACGTCATTGGAAAGTAATTTGTTACAGAAGTTCTCTTACCTCTCTGAGCCTTTTTCAGTTGGTGAGGAGGGGTTTTGTCATCCTATATTTCTGTTGTCTAGCAATTACCTGGCCTCAAGTGTTCCAATCTAAAGAGGTCGGCTTTCATCTGCTCTTTCAGGTAAATACCTGTTCTATGAGAAAGTAAGTCCTATTGCAAAGTCAGTTGTTATAAAATTTCTCTTAGATCCCTAAGCCTTTTCATTTTGGCATCAATTTTGTAATTTTCCTTAAGTCCACTTGAATTTCCTCAACATAACGACAGAGAGCTAATCATGAGAGAAACATATGAATAACATTCTGTTTGTTATTATAGAACACACCTTTAAGTGCCGAATCCAGAAGCTTCGTCAGTGTTGTTACTCCTATGTCACTAGAAGTTTCGGGTCTAAATAAAAAACAGACTTCTTCGATAGGCGACCCGACCGAATATGATCAGTATTTTTTATATTTTCTATATTTTCTATTTTTTATATTTTCTATATTTAATTTTCTATATTTAATATTTTCTATATTAAATATTTCTCTATTTTCAATATTTAATATTTCTCTATTTTCTATATTTAATTTTCTATATTTAATATTTTCTATATTAAATATTTCTCTATTTTCTATATTTAATATTTCTCTATTTTCTATATTTAATTTTCTATATTTATTATTTACTATATTAAATATTTCTCTATTTTCTATATTTAATATTTCTCTATTTTCTATATTTAATATTTCTATATTTAATATTTTCTATATTAAATATTTCTCTATTTTCTATATTTAATTTTCTATATTTATTATTTTCTATATTAAATATTTCTCTATTTTCTATATTTAATATTTCTCTGTTTCCTATATTTAATTTTCTATATTTAATATTTTCTATATTAAATATTTCTCTATTTTCTATATTTTATATTTCTCTGTTTCCTATATTTAATTTTCCATATTTAATATTTTCTATATTAAATATTTCTCTATTTTCTATATTTAATATTTCTCTATTTTCTATATTTAATTTTCTATATTTATTATTTTCTATATTAAATATTTCTCTATTTTCTATATTTAATATTTCTCTATTTTCTATATTTAATTTTCTATATTTATTATTTTCTATATTAAATATTTCTCTATTTTCTATATTTAATATTTCTCTGTTTCCTATATTTAATTTTCTATATTTAATATTTTCTATATTAAATATTTCTCTATTTTCTATATTTAATATTCCTATATTTTTGGTTTTCTGCATTTCATATTTTCTGTATTTCCTATATTTAATTTTGTATATTTTATATTTTATATAGTTTAACTTAATTTAAAATTATTTTAAATCTAACTAAATAAATTATTTTAAAATTATTTTAAGTCTAACGAAATTATTTTAACTTATTTTAAAATTATTCTAACTTATTTTAAGTTAT
Source organism: Ascarosepion bandense (assembly GCA_037127315.1). NCBI lineage: Eukaryota > Metazoa > Mollusca > Cephalopoda > Sepiida > Sepiidae > Ascarosepion > Ascarosepion bandense. Next base: position 617,084 of record JBBBDQ010001915.1, on the reverse strand, counting down.
TTTAAAATTATTCTAATTTTATATATTGTGACTTATTTTTCTATATTTTATATTTTCTGTATTTAATTTTCTATACAGTGTAACCCTGATATAAGAGAGATACCGGGAACGGACACGTGTTCTCTTATATCTGGGTTTATCTTATATCAGGGTTTGGTATATTTTATTTAGGTAAGTATGGGAACACTTCATATAACGCTTTTTGCGTACAGAACACTAGTTTATTTAACAGTTATAGACATAAAAATCACAAAAACACAGACAAAAATACATTTTCAATCAGTTTTCACAAATAATTCAGTCAAAAATTACTTTTTCATAAAAAAGTCTCTTATATCAGGAAGGACGGGACCAGATAAAATCTCTCTTATATCCGGATTTCTCTTATTACAGGATATCTTATATCCGGGTCTAATTTATATACATTAACACATACTCTAATTTGGCACCAGAGAAAATCTCTCTTATATCCAGGGTTTCTCTTATATCCGATTATCTTATATCCGGGTTATTTTATAATTTATATATTTTAACTTAATTTTCTGTATTTTAACTTATTTTAAAATTATTCCAACTTATTTTTAAATTATTTTAAATCTAACAAAATTAATTATTTTAAATCTAACTAAATTAATTATTTTAAATTAGGTAATTCAGGATTATTTTAGCAACTCGAGAACACTACCGGGAGCGATATCGATTTCTGAATCGCTCCAAGAATTGTCAAGTCCCGGTTGTAACATTCCATAAATAATATTTACCAAATCAGTTCATGTGGAGATTATATTTTGCTTTCTGTTAAGTACAATCCATGATGACTGGGTCATTACTCGAAACCCGCGGTAAGGCAAGGTAGCAACTATATACATTTTCGTTGTGGTGTAGTGGATATCGGCTTGGAACGATAAACCAGAGAACTGAGTTCGAATTCTAGTTGCATTCATTTTTTTTTTTCATCGTGTCGCCCTAAGCAAGGCATATTACTGCCACTGTGCAGGGGGTTACATAGGAGGAATATTATGAAGAGTGAGAGGTTGCAGGGGGTGTCAAGAAGAGAGTAAGAGAGGGAAGGGATTATTGATGAGAGTGGGGTGGACGAAGAAAAATCATGAGAGAGAGGATGTAAGTTAGTGAGACAGGAGATGACTATTGACTTTACATTTAAATTCTTGGAGATTGTAACTGTCAGGAAAGCTAATACGCAGAAGGGAATTCCACAGGCAGGAAGTGCAAAAAAAGAAGCTGACGGAGTAGAATTTGCGTTTAAAATTTATTAGCTTCACAGTAAAAGGGTGGAACCTAGTTATTAATCTTGTGGATCGAGGAAATTCGTATATATGGGGTACCAGTGTGCTAAGTTCATCGGAGCAGAAGCCGTGAAAGTATTTGTAGAAGAGACAAAGGGAAGCCACACTGCGTCGGTGAGAGAGCGACTTACACGCAAATACCCTCAGGAAAGGTATTAATCCGTCTCTTTTCACTCCAGCTATGGGTGAAATAGAAAAACAGATTAGGTTCTATAATCTTGGTTCTCTCACTTCGTCTGTTAATTGCCATACGTGACAGACGCTTGGGTGATCATGTCTCGAAAAAGATATGACTGACTAGACAGAAGATTTTCCCGCCGTAGGTTGGAATTTGTTTCTACATTATACTGGTTGCTAACCAAGGCTATAGAACCCAATCTGTTCTGCTGTTTGACCCATAGCTGGATGTAGAAAAGACTGATTAATATCATTTCAGCTGGTATTTGCGCGTAAGTGAATGCAACGAATTCAACTGGAATTCGAACTCAGCGCTCCAATTTCTTGTTCCGAGCCGATAGCCAACGCACATTCCCTTAAAAAGAAAAAGCAGGAAGGAATAAAACAAGAAAAGAAATACGGATTTCAAATCTAAATTTCTACAAATAAAAGAAACGAATCTTGTTCTTCAAAAGAAATACTATTTGCAACGTCGAACCAAACGTGGAAAAGCAAATAAAAATGTCAAAGGTCAGGAGACAAGTCAAAATCTCCTATGGCAAATCAGATTTGGTAAAATAATTGAGACGCTTTTCATCTCAGGGAAACGAAAATTTAAACTGGTGTTAATTTGTTAAATAAACAGCGTGACTTTCCAGGTTTGAAACTTGCATAAAATTACAACGTTTTCGTCCTGAGTCTCTAGGGAACGAGAAAGGAAGAATGATGTTTGGGGTTAAAAAAATGAAATGATGAGAACGAGAAAAAACGGAAGGAAAAGCAAAAAAAAAAAAAAAAAAGTGACGAGGGGGAAATAGGAAAAGAAAGGGAGAAAAAGAAGTAATGTGGGGGAGGAGAAGAGGTGTAGCAATAAAAGCAGGAAATAAGAAACGAACTAAGAAAATAAAACAAAAAAGAAAGAACGACAGGTAGAGAGATTTTTTTAAATAATCGTATCACCCCAAGCAAGGCATGTTACTGCCACTGTTGTGCAGGGGTTACGTAGAAGGAAAGTTGTGAGAAAGAGTGACAGATAATAGGGGGTGTCAGGAAGTGGGTAAGAGAAGGATGTGAGTACTGATGAAAGTGGAGTGGACAGAAAAAGGAGCATGAGAGAGGATGCAGGTTAGGGCGATAGGAGATTTTATTGCCACTGTTGTACAAGGGGTAACGTAGAAGGAAAGTTATGAGAAAGAGTGACAGATAATAGGGGGTGTCAGGAAGTGGGTAAGAGAAGGATGTGAGTACTGATGAGAGTGGAGCGGACGGAGAAAAGAGCATGAGAGAGAGAGAGGATGCAGGTTAGGGAGAAAGGAAATGACTATCGCCCCAAGCAAAGCATTTTACTGCCACTGTTGTACAGAGGGGCTGCATAGAAGGAATGTTATGAGAAAGAGTGACAAGTTATGGCGGGTGTCAGGAAGTGGGTAAAAGAAAGATGAGAATACTGATGAGAATGGAATGGACAGAGAAAGAGAGTTGCAAGTTAGTGAGATAGGAGATGACTATTGCCCCAAGCAAGGTATATTACTGCCACTGTTGTGCAAGGGGTTACATAGGAAGAAAGTTATGAGAAAGAGTGACAGATTGTAGGGATTGTCAGGAAGTGTGTAAGAGAAGGATGAGAATACTGATGAGAGTGGAGTGGACGGAGAAAGGACCATGAGAAAGAACATGCAGGTTAGTGAGTTCGGAGATGACTATCGCCCCAAGCAAGGCATTTTACTGCCACTGTTTTGCAGAGGGTTACATAGGAGGAAAGTTATAAGAAAAAGTGAGAGGTTATGGGGGTGTCAGGAAGTGGGTAAGAGAAGGGTGAGAATACTCACTATCTATCTATCTATCTATCTATCTATCTATCTATCTATCTCGGTCTTTCCCTATCTATCTATCTATCTTTTTTTTATAATCATATCACCCCAAGCATGGCATTTTTCTGCCACTGTTGTGCAGGGGGTTACATAAGAGGAAATTTATAATTATGTTGTCGAGTAGTGAAGAATCCTCTCTATAATGATAAAGACCGTTGTGTATTTATATATTGTTGTGACCTAAAAATGTTACTGAATGAGTAAAGGCGGACAATGGGAAAGTAATCTTTATAATGTCAACAAAAGAAAATACTTGCCCCAGCTGCTTGTGGTAAATTACTAGAAAGCAATATAACCGCCCTCCCAATATATTATCTCCTGTCACACTCAGGGGAGATAATCTCTAAAAAACTAGCTAATAATCCTCTTAAATATTTACAGCTGAGATACACTTGTACTAGATACAAATTTTCGGATATATTTTTTTTATAATCATATCGCCCCAAAGAAAGGCATTATACTGCCACTGTTGTGCGGAGGGTTACATAGGAGAAAAATTATGAGAAGGACGAGAATACTGATGAGATGAGATGAGAGCATGAGAGAGACGATGCAAGTTAGTGAGATAGGAGATAACTATTGATTTTATATTTAAAATCTTTAAGATTGTAGCTGTCGGTGAAGCAAGAAAACAGAAGAGAATTCCACAGGCGGGAAGTGCGAGAAAAGAAGCTAATGAAGTAGAATTTGTGTTTACAATTTATTGGTTTCACAGTAAATGAGTGGGACCTAGTTGCTAATATTGTGGTTCGAGTAAATTTATATATAGTGGCACCAGAGAGCTAAGCTCAACGACCAGATATGGCAGCAGTATTCAATGCACGGGTGGATAAGAACTCCTAGGTGGATAGCAGGAACACTCGACCAGATATAGTAGAAATATTCAATGCACGGGTGGATAAGAATGCCTACGTTAATATCAGAAGCACCTGACCAGATATGGCAGCAGTATTCAATGCACTGGTGGATAGGAACCCCTGGGTGGATAGCAGCAACACCCGACAAGATATGGTAGAAGTATTCAATGCATGGGTGGATAAGGACCCTAAGATTAATAGCAGGAACACCTAACCAGATATGGCAGCAGTATTCAATGCACGGGTGGATAAAAACTCCTAGGTGGATAGCAGGAACACCCGACCAGATATAGTAGAAGTATTCAATGCACGGGTGGATAAGGACCCTTAGATTAATAGCAGGAACACCCGACCAGATATGACAGAAGTATTCAATGGACGGTTGCATAAAAACGCCTCGGTTAATAGCAGGAACACCTAATCAGATATGGCAGAAGTATTCAATGCACAGGTGGATGTGAACCCCTAGGCGCATAGCAGAATTACCCGACCAGATATGGCAGCAGGATTCAATGCACGGGTGGATAAGTACCCCTAGGTGGATAGCAGGAACACCTGACCAGACATGGCAGAAGTATTAAATCCACGGTTGGATAAGGATCCTTAGGCTAATAGCAGGAACACTTAACCAGATATGGTAGCAGTATTCAATGCACAGGTGGATAAGAACCCCTAGGTGCAGAGAAGAAACACCCAACCAGATATGGCAGTAGTATTCAATGCACGGGTGGATTAGTACTCATAGGTTGATAGCAGAATTAGCCGACCAGATATGGCAGCAGTATTTAATGCACGGGTGGATAAGTACCCCTCGGTGGATAGCAGGAACACCTGACTAGATATGGCAGCAGTATTCAGTGCACGGGTGGGAAAATACCCCTACGTGGATAGCAGAATTACCCGACCAGATATGTCAGCAGTATTCAATGCACGGGTAGATAAGAACCCCTAGGCGGATAGAAGGAACACCCGACCGGATATGGCAGAATTATTCAATTCACGGGTGGATAAGTACCCCTAAGTGGATAGCAGAATTACCCGACCAGATATATCAGCAGTATTCAATGCACGGGTGGATAAGTACCCCTAGGTGGATAACAGCAACACCTGACCAGATATGGCAGAAGTATTCAATCCACGGGTGGATAAGGATTCTTAGGCTAATAGTAGGGACACGTAATCAGATATGGCAGCAGTATTCAATGCACGGGTGGATAAGAACCCGTAGATGGATAGCAGAAACACCCAAACGGATATGGCAGAAGTATTCAATGCACGGGTGGATAAGTACCCCTAGGTGGATAGCAGGAACACCCGAACGGATATGTCAGCAGTATTCAATGCACGGGTAGATAAGAACCCCTAGGTGGATAGAAGGAACACCCGACCAGATATGGCAGAATTATTCAATGCACGGGGGGATAAGTACCCATAAGTGGATAGCAGAATTACCCGACCAGATATATCAGCAGTATTCAATGCACGGGTAGATAAGTACCCCTAGGTGGATAGCAGGAACACCCGACCAGATATGGCAGCATTATTATGAAAGAAATTTTTGTTAGCACCATGTTTATTTTGTTTCGTCATATTTTTGTTCCAGAGTCCATTGATCTGTTAAGGTTTTTCTTTCATTAAAACAGTTTTAAATTGGATAATTACTTAAAAATTAAATTGGATAATTAATTAAAAAATTTAAACGCATATAACATTTCGTATCGGCTTGTTAACGATGTAGAAAGTGAGAGATCCGAAGCTCCGTCTAATTATATATAATGTGTAATATGACCTTAGTAAAAGAAAAAAAATTATGCCAAGATAAAGAGGATTAATTTTTCGGACTAAATTAGTTATACTCTTAATCTCTACATTTTTTTTTCTTTGAATTTCGTAAGTCGACTACAGCAGTGAACTACCGCAAACGAAAACCAAAATTACAAATTTTCGCTCCTCGGGGAACAACGAGACTTGAGATTGGCCTTCAGTTTCTTTGTTATCACTTTGTTTCAATTAAAAAAACACCATGTGAGGAATTCATTGAAAAACGAAAAAAAAAAGAAAAAAAAAGAAAAAAGAATTCAGTTGTCAGGAATTAATGCAAGCCTTACTAACAGAATAAGGCTATTATATGTATAATGTAAGTACCGCCACTGACTTTTTGAAACGAATACCGGAAAACGTATTTTAAATAAATTAAATGTTTTCTTTGAAGTTAAATTTTGTTTGTATTTGAAATATAATAGCCCAAAGCTAATTCGTATTAACAAAAGAAAAATTAGTTACCGCATGTGATTAAAGTATAAACCATTTTAAAAAATTTGGCACATTCACTCATCGAACCGCCATTATTAATGAAAAAGGTAGAAAACCAAATTAAAATAAATCTTAAAAATCGAATGTTTTTTTAATAATCATATCGCCCCAAGCAAGGCATTTTACTACCACTGTTATGCAGGGGTTTACATAGAAGAAAAGTTATGAGAAAGAGTGACAGGTTATAGGGGGCGTCAGGAAGTAGGTAAGAGAAGAATGAGAATACTGATGAGAATGGAGTGGACAGAGAAAGGAGCGTGAGAGAGAGGATGCCGATTAGTGAGATAGGAGATGACTATTGACTTTACATTTAAATTCTTGGAGATTGTAGCTGTCGGGGAAGCAAGCAAACAGAAGGGAATTCCACAGGCGGGAAGTGCGAGAAAAGAAGCTGAGAGAGTAGAATTTGCGTTTACATTTTATTGGCTTCACAGTAAAAGGGTGGGACTTAGTTGCTAATTTTGTGGCTCGAGTAAATTCATATATAGGGGGAATTAGTGAGCTAAGTTCATCAGAGCATAAGCCATGAAAGTATTTGTAGAAGAGACACAGGGAAGCCACAATGCGCTGGTGAGAAAGTAACTGTATCTGAGCTGCCAAGTTTAAATCGATCACATTACAGATTCTCCGTTGGTTTTTGTCAAGAACCCCTAGGTGGATAAGCAGGGGAACCCGACTAGATATGGTAGCAGTATTCAATGCAGGGGCGGATGGTAGATTTATATATGTGCAGGATTGTTTGTACTGAAGATGTGTTTAAAAACATTTTGTAAATTTCAGGATTAACTGACTGGATTTTGTAAAAATAAAGTCTACTTTTTATTTAAAATTTAACAAAAATAATGTCTATTTAAGTACAGTAAAATCAGAGGTTAAAACAAAATTGTATATATAATTACACCCCTAACTTAAAAGGCGCGCGAAAGATTAAAAAAATAATATTCAAAAAATACAGTATACCAGCAGTGCAATAATAAATAAAATTACTATTTATGTTTAAAAATTAATTATCTTTAATCTTATATCTAATCTAAACTTATTTATCAATGGAATTTTGTCTCTGTGTGTGTGTATGTGTGTGTGTGTGTGTGTGTATCCGTTACCTATAGACTCCGAAATGACTGAACCGATTTTCTTGAAAATTTACACAGTTTTACTATAAGCATCTGCGAGTGTTCTTAGCTAGGGTTTGTGTCAAGGTACCCCCGATAAATATCGAAAATCGATAATCGAAAAAATCAGTTTATAGAAGGAGTGGTCCAATTTTAATCAAACTTGATACACTCATAGACAAAGACAAAAGAAACGATATTCACAAGTTTCAAGGTTGCAGTTCTTACAATAGTACAGAAAATCGATAATAGATATATAAAAAAAGCAAGATGTTTGTGTGTGTGTCTGTTTATCTGCCTGTATGTTTGTATTTTTTCAGCCCTTTTATTTTAATTTTTGCTTCGAGTTTGGCTCTAAGTAGGTATAATTGTAGTTCTTAGTCTCAGCCATGATACCATTTACTCAGAGGACTTATTTAGCCTTCAAAATTCAGTTTACGACGAAAAAAACTTATTTGATATCGATACCAAGAAATCAAAATTTGATTTACATCCATTCATTTTTCTTTCCGTCTACGGTTTCGCTTTAACTGGAAACAACTATTGCTTTTTAGTGTTTCGTGCCAACGTCGAAAGAGTCTGAGCTCCAGGACCATGGATTAATGTTAAAGCTTTCATTACACCCGAACAACGCCAGGCTATACTGCTAGTAACCAATAGTTTAAGCATATTATATTTTATTCCATACTTTTTTTATTAAACTTAGAATAAATAAATTTATCTTTTATACATTAAAAGTAGTTATATTTTAGTTAAATGTTACTTTTGAATTTAATTCCTTGTTTGTTTTTTTTATAATTTTCTCACATATTTCATATCATAAAATAAATAATTGCATATAATGTGATTTTTAAAATAATTCTAAATTTAATAAAATGCGTTAGTATAATGGAGATTCTACTTAACAAAACATGGGCAAAATTGGTAAAAAGTTATTATCTGATAATGTTAATTGATTACATATACGTGCTTCCATAATTATTAACGAGCATCCAAATGATGACTTTCTGTTAAGTTCAGTTTAAGAATATAGTTGTTGTATTCTCTATGTTTTTTATAAAACTTAGCATGGTCAAAAGCGAGAAATCAGAATTATTTTCCTTTTTTACATCCATACAAAAAATTATCTAACAGTTGCTAAAAAGAAAAGAATAAAATAAAATTATTTTAAAAAGGTTTACGCATGAAAATGGCATTTAATTTTACATTTTTCGATTTTTTAAATATATTTTAATTAAATCAAATGAACTTTATGACGAACAACAAAGAGATACTTTTCAAAATCACACTGAAAAATTACTAGACATTTTTTTGTAAAAAAAATATTAAATCTTTTTTTTTTGCTCATTCTGAAAGGAAATAATGTTTTATAAAATTATGCAGTCATCAACTCTCAGAAATTATTTTTTGAGTTTTATTGAATTAATTTTAGTGAAACTCAAGACGAATTTTCCGTACACTTGATATTGCAAAATTGTTTTTTAACGGAATGGATTTTTCTTTATATAACTGCAAACATTTCGCCCGCCAAATTAAAAAGTACACAGGAGATATCAAAAAGTGGTTCAAACAGATCATTCTAAATATCTCCACCATCTTTTCAATTAAAATACTCTATCCAGTATATTTTCTACATATTTTCTATTCAATATCATTTCTACATCTTTTTTTACATCTTTTCTACTAAAACACTCTATACCGGTATACAAGATATTCATTGATAAATAAGTACTGAACATTTCTTTTGTATCGGATAATTCCTGAATTTTAGCATAGATTTTAAACGAAGATGTTAAGTTTTTTGTTGTTGTTTTTTTTTTCTTTCTTTTTTTAAGAATATAAAGTTAATGGTTTTACTATTAACAAGGCCGACATCAAACCTGAAACTAAAATAAACTAAAATAAAAGGGCTGAAAAACTGATTTTGATCAGACCCGGTAGGATATCGGGGTATCGATTTCCAATATCGGAGTCAAATAAGTCATCCAAGGATAGAACTGCAACCTTAAAACTTCTGAATATCGTTTCTTATGTCTTTGTCTATGAGTGTATCGAATTTGATTAAAATCGGACCACTCCTTCTATAACTCGAGTTTTTCGATTATCGATTTTCGATATTTATCGGGGGTACCACGACACAAAACCTAGCTAAGAACATTCGCAGACGCTTATAGTAAAACTGTGTAAATTTTCAAGAAAATCGGTTCAACTGTTTTGGAGTCTATAGATAACGGACACACACACACACACACACAGGCACACAGACACACACACACAGATAAAGTTCCATTTATAAATTAGTTCAGATTAATTAGTAATTATATTTTATTATTTTATCATAATAATTAATTAAAGCTACAATTTCTAAAACCAAAACTAATCACTAAATGAATAGTAGATTTTAATTTTAATCCGACATATTTTTATTACTTTAGAAATTGTCGCTAAACATTCTTGATTTATTTAAGAAGGAATTATTTATTATTATTATTTTAGATACATGGTATTTATTTTCTATTTTTCTAGATGAATTGTTCACCTATGATTCATTATTGCACATAATTAAGTTAGAATAAAAGTTGGATTTTATATGAATACTCCCTTACGAATAATCCGTCTCTTCCCTCCAGTGATGGGTTAAATAACAGGACAGATTGGGTTATGTAGCCTTGGCTGGCAACCACGTATCACGTATGGCACTTAACTAACTCACTGAACATAACAGTTAGAAACAATTAAATTTTACTGGGCATAAAGTGGGGAATCAGTTTTCTATTGTTAGGAAGTAATAAACTGATCCCCCAACTAATTACTACTTAATATAATGATATAATCCATCTCTTCTCACTCCAGCTATGAGCTAAATGGCAGCATAGATTGGGTTCTATAGTCATGGCTGGCAACCATTCTACCGCAGAAAGTAATGGCAACTTACTGCGGGAAAAATCTTCTGCCCAGTTAATCGTGTCTCTTTCAAGACATGATCGCCCAAGTGTGTATCACATATGGCACTTAAGTGACAGACTGATCTTATGAAAACTAAGAATTAGTTGGTGGGGGGCGTATTATACATTGTCTGTGGGGAGCGCGAGACCCTTGCACCCCCTCTGAGTGTAAAAATGGTCTGAAAATCAAACAGAAATGTATTAGCAATAGTCAGGAGAATCCTATCTGTCCTGTTATTTAACCCATAAGTGGGGGGGAGGAGATTAATTTGGTCATTGGTTGTGTAGAGAGAGTAACGGTCCCCATCAATTTTTGTATCACGGACAGATTGTTATATATCGCCGTACGACGACAAAACAACGAGAACACGCATATATAAAAATATAAGGTTATATTTTTATTCCTGACGACGAACCCGTGTGGAACAGAGAATGGAAGAGTGAGAGCGCACATAGAATGGGTCGACGGGAGTGTAGTCTTGCCTGTGGTGTAGTCTTGCCTGTGGTGTCTCTCTGCTTCCACTGGCCGTTCTCTGCTGGCGAATCCGTGTGTCGAGGTCTTTTTATAGTCTTCTAGAACCGGGACTTTTCCTTCCGGTTTTGCCTCGCCCACGCAACGCCCACGTAATTCCAAGAGACACCTGTTCTGTTTGCCTCCGTAGTCATTTCCGCCGCTGTCGGAAATAAGGTCAAACGAGCCCGACTCATAACCCTGCGACATCCGCTCCAGGCCCCGACAGGATGTATTTCTCAAACACCTGTCTTGTCGTTCGCCGACCCCTTCACCGACGGGAAACACCATCGATTGCATCAACCTTCCTCGGGTGGGGCCAGATTGCTATATTACAAGATTTCATGCCGGAAAATCTATCCACGGACCGTTAGTAGAACATACGTGTAATTTAAGTGCATTTCTATAAAGAGAGCAACAATAAAAAGGCAATTTATTAAAAGGAAAAAATCTTTTGAATCTCTTGTCTGGGCTCCAACCCGACCACATGCTTAGTTTTCCTGAATCAAGAACTATTACACTATTATTGCATCAATATCAATTCACCAGAATGGAGAATCTACGTAGAATCTGAAAATTAGTTAGAAATTATTAAAAATAAAAATATACATTAATTGTAAAATGTACGTACAGTTATGATAGATAGTATTTGAGACGTAGAATATTTAAACAAATCTTTTTTTATTAAAGTCAATTAAGTGCCATACGTGATACACGCTTTAGGCGATCATGTCTCGAAAGAGACATGACTGACTGGGCAGCAGATAATCCCGCAGTAGGTTGCCATTGCTTTCTGCGATAGAAACGACCAAGCCGACCAAGGCTATAAAACCCAATCTGTCCTGTTATTTAACCCATAACTGGAGGGAAGAGACGGATTAATAACTTACCCAAGGGTATTTGTGCGTAAGTGAATGCAGGTAATTCAACTGAAGTTTTGAGTCGATATCCACTGCACCACAACGCACATTAAAGTCAGTTAGTTAAGTGCCATACGGGAAACACGCTTGGGCGATCATGTCTCGAAAGAGACATGACTGACTGGGCAGAAGATTATCCTGCAGTAGGTTGCCATTGCTTTCTGCAGTAGACTGGTTGCCTGCCAAGGCTATAAAACCCAATCTGTCCTGTTATTTGACTCATAGCTAGAAGAGGAAGAGATGTATTATATTATTATCTAGTAATTAGTGGGGGGATCAGTTTATTATTTCATAACAATATAAGACTGATCCCCCACTTTATGCCCAGTAGAAGTTTTAATTATATTTCTATTACATTCAGTCAGTCAGTTAAGTGCCATACGTGAAACACGCTTGGGCGATCATGTCTCGAAAGAGACATGACTGACTGGGCAGAAAATTATCCCGCAGTAGGTTGGCATTGCTTTCTACGGTAGACTGGTTGGCAGCCAAGGCTATAGAACCCAATCTGTCTTGTTATTTAACCTATAACTGGAAGGAAGAGACGGATTAATACCTTTCCCAAGGGTATTTGCGCGTAAGTGAATGCAATGAATCCAATATTTAATTTATCTATTATATAATTTTAAATAAGCTATTTCTTTACAGCCCGGTAGCAAATGATCAATGGTACCGGTCCGTAACCCTCTGGTTGAGGCCCTCTGGTGTAGATTCTATGTCAGATTTGGGTGTCTGCAACGCCCACCAACTTTTGACCCCTACATAAATTTCGTTTGCTCATCTACAAAGCTTGTCAATAAAAGCGTAACAATTGACTGCCCGAACCAACGAAAAAATCAAGGCAAAAATCCTGTCACGACTCTATTTTTTTTTCTTTCATTCGTCCATTTTTTTAAAATTATTTATTTATCTCTCTCAAGTTGGAGAAATAAAGATCTGAATTCGTGCCTTTTTATTTTTTTATTTTATTTTTTTTAAGAGGCAATGACGCGAATTTATAGGTTCTTTTTCCGTCAAGAGAGAAAAGAGGGTTGGTTCGGCTAGGCAGGAAAGATCTCGGTTGTCGCGGAAGGGTGTGTTTGGGGCCAGTAGGTTGGTGAGTGTCGGTGAGAGGACAAAAAGAAGGTTGGTGTAGTGTGACAATGGTGGCGCTCACCCGTGACATGTAGGAAGCCATTGTTTTGTCACTGATATGAAACATTGCCCTCCAGTATGGCTGTCAGGCACACGAAAGGACTCTGCTCGAACCCCACGGCTTTTCGTATTAATATGAACGTCACGCTCCAACACGATCGATAATAACACTAGTCGTTAGAAAAGTAGTAAAAATAGTTCCCACTTAAAATTATGGAATTATACATACGCTATAATGCTCTACGCCCTTTCTATGACTGTTTGATGACCTATTTTCTGGGTTTTCTTTTTCATTTTTTGACAAATCGTGATTTTTTTTAAAGTTTTGAAAGAAAGAAACGAAAAAATATGACCATTGCGATTGTCACAATAAACCGAACGTCACATTCGTACGCATGTTCGTAACTATATACAATAGGCCATATATATAACACACTCATCAATATATGTGTATACATGTAATGTATATATATATATATATATATTTTATATATAATTGATTGTTTAATATAATTGATTATTTAATACTTGATTGATTGTTTAAAAATTGCTTAATATAATTGATTGTTTAATACTTAGTTTTTGATCCTAATAGGGTTGGACCAGTACACATTTGTATTAAAAAGAGTTCTATACAAAAAAAAAGATCTATGACGTCAACACTTAATAAAATCACCTTTAAATCCGGACATAACACATTACATTGCATTTGAATACATGGTTTTGTTGTCATTTCGCTCTATCACGCGGTGTGACGTCATAGAACTGCATTGCAAATTTGAGAACAGCGGTTGTTATTTTTGATAACTATTGCCGTTGCCTAGCGGAGTTTTATGTCAACACAAAATAAAATCGTCGGTGATGGTGGATGTTATTGTGTTACCGTCTTAATAACCTCTCTGAAGATGGCTCATGTGAGCCGAAAGCTTAGAATCAACTTAATAAAAAATTAACCAAATGTTGAAGAATTTTTGTCTTCAGTTTCAACTGAAATTAAAGCCAAAATACAACGTTTAGAACGGTTCATAATTAAACATAATAGACATTTTATTGTCTCTTATATATATATATATATATATATATATATATATATATATATATATAGTCATCCGCAGATAAATCTGTTTCGCTGTATCATCAGTACGGTTAGACTCCGATTGCTTTTAACCCAGGATTGAAACCCGACCGAATTGTCGTCAGTCGGCGATTCAACCTCTGGGCTTAGGTAGAAGGCAGACTTTTTAGCATGTATATTATCATTATACACGCCCAATAGCCAGAGTGCTCTAATTTATTACTGAATGAGCGATGCGTACATGCCAGAGTACCTACTGTTTATATATATATATATATATATATATATATATATATATATATATATATATGTATATATTTAACACGCACACATGAATATATCTTCGGTTGAATCGGATGTCTAACCGTACTAATGAGCTGTGATACAGCGAAACAGATCTGTCTGCGGATGACAACGTACATATATATATATATATATTAGTTGTTTAATACTTAGTTTTTGGTCCTAATCGAGTTAGACCAGTGCATATTTGTATTAAAAAGTGTTCTATACAATTATTTTGTAGAACTTTTGAATATTTTTCATTTTTAAACGTGTTATTTCGCGACCTTGGTTTCTACCATCAGTGGTGTCTTCAGGCGATTTTTTCAATAACTTTATTAAAAAAGTCGGTTATTAAAATCGCCTATTAAAAAATATATATATATATATATATATATATATATAAATTATAAAATTTGATTAATGTATAAAATACTTGTTACTTCTTTCGAAAAAAGTGCGCATTTATATATATATATATATATATATATGTGTGTGTGTGTGTGTGTGTGTGTGTGTGTGTGTGTGTGCCTGAAATATTTAACAATGATAATAATTTAATATATAAAATCCGCCATGTGTACAAAGTGTTGTGAAAAATATGTTGTAGAGATCTGTTTAATATATATATATATATATATATATATATATATATATATATATATATATATATATAGTTACTCTTCAGAAATGGATTGAGTTCTTTCGGTGACTAGCGTGTGTATACGCTACTTATATACAACACGTTAAAATTTCCCTTCTCCGATTCCATGCGCCTATGGCTTAGCGGGTAACGACTCCAACTGACACGAAATGGGTAGTTTTAATCCCGGCCTGAAGCAAGTGGATGTGTCTAGTCACACTGATGAGATGTGATGCATCAAAACAGGCTTGTACGTGGATATATATATATATATATATATATATATATATATATATATATATAAATAAAGAGACAGAAGAAAAATTAATACATGATTTATTGAGCCTTTAATTTTTGGTCATAATAAAATTAGACCAGTACATATAGTATTAAAAAGTGTTCCATACAATTATATTGTCGAACTTTTGAATATTCTTCGTTTGTAAACGAGTTATTACGCGACCTAGGTTTCTACCATGAGTGCTGTCTTCAGGCGATTTGCATAACTGAGTTTAGCGATTTGTTTTTTTGTTTTTTTATGAACGCTCACGTAACGGGCAATATTTAAACGTGCAATTTTTAAAATCACAAGAAATTATAACGTTTTCATCCATGGGTATATGAACCGTATAGGTATTTTATGGTATGGTTACACTTAGTCATAATTTTTGTTACTTAAAATACCTATTAGGTTCATATAAAAGTGGAATTGCTACCTAAATACACGATATATATATATATATATATATATTTTTTTTTTTTTTTTTTTAATCATTTCACCCCGAGCAAGGCAGAAACGCCACTGATGTGCAGGGGGTTACATAAATGTAAAGAGATTAATTAGAAAAGAGTGAGGAGTACAAGCTAGTTAGAAAGGAACAATAGAAAGCTGAGAAAGCAGGTGCAATGACAGGTACATGGGCGGAGAGAAAGGGAAGGTTATACAGGGGAGGGGAGAGAGCTAGAGGCCAGTGGTTAGTAGATGAGTATTAACTTTGCTTTTAAATTTCTGGAGGTCGTAGCCGTCAGGAAAGCAAGAATACGGGAGTGAGTTCCACAGGCGGGAAGTGCGAGAGAGGAAGCTGCAGGAGTAGAATTGTCGTCTGCGTTTGGCTAACCTGACCCAAAGATGTTGAATGGCCATTTCGATATGAAGATCCCCACGGGGGGTAACACATCACCTCAGCAACAGAAAAATCCTTTCAGAAACATAATAATATATATTTGCTCTGTAATATTTTATTACATGGAGCTCTCTTCCTGTATCATTTTTTAATATTAAAATTAAATTTTTAATATTAATTAGGATCGGGTTTTTGGAATTTACCTTCCTGCTTTTTTCCCTTGGATTGAAGTATCTGAATTAATATATATATATATATGTTTAAACCTGTTTTTTAAAGGCGAATCCTGCAGGAGAGAGTATATTTTTTAATAAGATTTCTCAATTATTCAGGTCGGTAAACGAAAATAAATAAGCATAATGTTTAATAAATGAACCAAAACAAGTTTAAAATTATAAAAATTTGACTGATTAATGAATAAAATATTTATTTCTTCTTTATAAAAAAATGCGCATATATATATATCGTCATCTGCAGACAGATCTGTTTCGCTGTATCACATCTCATCAGTACGGATAGACATCCGATTGCATTTTTTGCCCAAGATTAAAACCCGACCAAATTTGCGTCAGTCCACAATTCTACCTCTGAGCTATGGGCTTGTTTTAAAGAAAAATTTTTTAAGTGTATCTAAAAATTGCTTAACTATTGAAATATTTATAAAGATTCAAAACATCTAAGTCCCTATTTAACCCTAGCCTATATGTATTTAATTTTAAAATCCAGTATTTTTCATTTAAAATTAAATACATATAGGCTAGGGTTAAATAGGGACTTAGATGTTTTGAATCTTTATAAATATTTCAATAGCTAAACAATTTTTAGATACACTTAAAAAAATTATCTTTAAAACAACATTTAAAAGTATGATTAGAGATAGGTTTACATTTACAAATATTAAAAACTCTATCGCTTTCTACGTCACGTGATGCAAACATTTCTCGACGAACGCTCTCGCAACGGACGCTTCTAGTTTAAATTTTAAAATCATTTGTTTCTGATGAAAGGCCGAGGTCGATCTGAAATATCAAGTATATATATATAATAATAGAAATAAATAAATACTGTCAAAAAAATACATTTTTAAACTTACAACTTTTTAGTAATTTTTCCTATACATATTAAGACAGTATACGTGGATTAACATTATACTATATATATATATATATATATATATATATATATATATATATATTCATTATTTTGATGAACATAAAAACTAGTTTTAGTTATGAGATTTATGGTTAAAATTACTCAATATCAAGGATACAGTGTATGTAAATATATTGTATAAAAGTAGACACTGTGGCTAACATCGAGTGGCGAGTCACGAAACAGACTGTCCCCACTCGATGTTGGCCTCAGTGTTAACTTTTATATATATATATTATATTATTTTAAATGTTATATTTAGTGCCCAGTGGAACATACGTATGTGTTCATGGGCGTAGTGATTGACAGCTCTACTAAAGAAAATGTGCATCCCAATATATATATATATATATATATATATATATATATATTTCATTGAAAGTGGCAGACAAGGCATTATCATTATTTTTTCTTAAATAATTTTTTGTATGTTCGGATAATGCTTTTCTTTACAGAACTCAAATTATATAAGAATTCTCCAAAGGTTTTGTAATTTCGGGCGCTTTCGGCTATACTTTTAGCCATTATCAAGAATTAATTTTCTTTTACTTGTAAATAACAAAACCTTTGGAGAATTCTTATATAGTTTGAGTTCATAAAAGAAAAACATATACGAACATATGCATAACATTATTTCTGGTATATGAAAAAAAATATATATATAATACTATAATATTGCATGTGAAAAATAATGTAATCCTAAGTTTAGTACGACGGAGCGAAATATATTATTACTAGTGGTATTATTAATTCTGCAGTTTATTGTTAATCGCAATGTGAGTTTAGTTAAAATAACAGAATATTTATTACAAACTTGTGAAATCTGAAAAAAAACTAGCTGAAAATTGAAGAAAATAAAAAGGAAAATGAAGCTGGAGGCTGTGGGTCATGCGAGGTCATCATTGGCAACCATTGTATAACTAAGAAAAACACCGTTGGGACATTTGGGCTTTTACGGCCGGTGGAAGTGAAAAATATAGGTAGTCAAATCACGTCGAACACTTTTCATGGGGTTAAGGAAGGTCAGATCCATGATTCCCGAATTTCGCTGGGAAAAGATTTGAAAATTTGAAAACTTGAAAAAAATGATGTAATCAGGAAGAAGAAAAAAAGAAATTACGTCAATAGAAATATTGCTATTTCATTGGTTAAACCAAGGGAATAAAATCACTCCGCCTCATGATACGAGTTGGGAGTAATCTCAGTGGTTAAAGATTTGATTTGCATGGACACCCCGTGTCTATCACGCACCTCCCAAAAGAATTTGGGACAATCATAAATATTAGATCCCCAAAGAGCCAAGGGAAAAGATTGGTTGCCACACCGAGCTAAGAAGACAAGACGCATTGCCGCCGTCACAAAGACACAACTTCGGCTGTTTCCGTAAGGCGTAAGGCTTCAGCGAAAAGCCCTGTTAAGACTTAATTTTGAAACCATCAAAACTTGAAAAAAAAAAAAAACTTGAAATCTCCGATTGAAGTGAAAAACCATTAATCACAGACTAAAAACTTTCGCTCTATTGTAAGAATAAGAATTCCACTGTTGTTTATTTTTATTCATTTATTTATTTTATTTATTTATTTATTTTTGTATATAAAGACTTTTCCGCAATTTATCCAGGCGTCATCGAATTTATTTATTTTTTTTTTTTGGCCGTTTTTTTTTATCAACATAAGTGTGCACGTGTGTCAGGTCTATATTGAAGTGGTAGCGAAACGGCTACCAGTTTTTCAACGTGTCTTTCCTGAGATCAAAATTCACAGCGTAGGCAGGGAGGAACACCGTTGTAAGAGACGACTCAAAGACCAGCTACTTTGACGAGACCATGACGACTAGCGACCCGAGAGCGTCGTCATAATTGGTGCCGTGTCGACAGCTTAAACTCCGACTCAAGTTCCGAACCTCATCATAATTGGTTTCTGTGACCGGGTTAGACACGGCCGGACTGACCGCGACATACTTAAAAAATTAAAGTTAATACCTTGTCTATCATTTTTAATGAAATATGTATAAATATGAGACTGTTGACGAAATACACAATATGTGTGTGTGTGTTTGTGTTTGTGTGTGTGCAAAGGCTTTTGTTCGTGGTTTTCGAAACCTAAAAATATGCACAAAATGTGTCAGATGAACTTAAATTTTAACTCGGAACAGGGAAAAAATGGTCCGAAATATTCAAAAATTTTAATTGGTTTTTAAGCAACCTGGTATATATATATATATAGGGCCTGTTCAAGGGTCTCGTATCACACAGAATTTATGATACGACCCCACTCTACTACATACGATCAAGCAAGTAATGTGCCATACGTGATACACGCTTGGCCGATCATGTCTCTTTCGCGACATGATTGACTGGGCAGAAGATTTTCCCGCAATAGGTTGGCATTACTTTCTGTGGTACTATGGCTCTCAGCCAATGACATAGAACCCAATCTGTCCTGCTGTTTAACCCATAGCTGGAGGGAGAAGGGACGGATTAATACAATTTACCATTAATATTTGCGCGTAAGTGTATGTAACGAATTAAACCGGAATTCGAACTCGGCCTTCGAAATCCATATGCACCACATGACAACGCACATCCATGTTTTATGTAAAACTAGCAGTATAGCCCGACGTTGCTCGGGTGTAATGAAAGCTTTAACACTAATCCATCGTCCTGGAGCTCAGACTCTTTCGACGTTGGCACAAAAAACTATAAAGCCATAGTTGTTTCCAGTTAAAGCGAAACTGAAAGAAAAATGAATGGGTGTAAGTCAAATTTCGATTTCCTGATATCGATATAAAATAAGTTTTTTTCGTTGTAAACTGAATTTTGAAGGTTAAATAAGTCCTCTGAGTAAATGGCATCATGGCTGAGACTAAGAACTACAATTATACCTACTTAGAGCCCAATCCGAAGCAAAAACTAAAACAAAAGGGCTGAAAAAATACAGGCATACAGGCAGATAAACAGGCACACACACAAACATCTTGCCTTTCTTATATATCTATTATCGATATATATATATATATATATATATATATATATATATATACTAGCAGTATAGCCCTGCGTTGCTCGGGTGTAATGAAAGCTTTAAAACTAATCCATGGTCCTGGAGCTCAGACTCTTTGGACGTTGGCACGAAACACTAAAAAGCAAATGTTGTTTCCAGTTAAAGCGAAACCGTAGACTGAAAGAAAAATGATCGGATGTAAGTCAAATTTTGATTTCCTGGTATCGATATCAAATAAGTTTTTTTCATCGGAAATTGAATTTTGAAGGCTAAATGAGTCATCTGAGCAAATGGTATCATGGCTGAGACTAAGAACTACAATTATACCTACTTAGAGCCAAAGCCGAACCAAAAACTAAAATAAAAGGGCTGAAAAAAATGCAGACAGATAAACAGACACACACAAATATCTTGCCTTTTATATATATATATATATATATATATATATATATATATATATATTATCGATTTTCTGCACTATTGTAAGAACTACAACCTTGAAACTTCTAAATATCGTTTCTTATGTCTTTGTCTATGAGTGCAGCAAATTTGATTAAAATCGAGCCACTCCTTGTATAACCCGATTTTTCGATTATCGATTTTCGATATTTATCGGAGGTAGCTAAGAACACTCGCAGACGCTTAGAGTACAACTGTGTAAATTTTCAAGAAACTCGGTTCAGCAGTTTCGGAATCTCTAGGTAACGGACGCACACACAGACAAATGCACACACACACAGACAAAGTTCTATTTATAAATATGTTTAGATACCAATTTTATTCCAACCTAATTATGTACAATATAGGTGAATCACATGTAATATAGGTGAAAAATTCAGCAAGAAAAAATGAAAAATTATTACTGAATACCCGAATACAAATTAGAGACATGTCAAAAACACATAAATCAACAATGGATAGAAGGTCATTTAGACCCTTCTTTGAATTTTGTCGAGGATCTCAGGGTATGTAGCTGGGCCGCCACACCAGATATGATAGCAATATTCTAAGCACGGACGTATCGTAGAGTTATAAATATGCAATGTGGATACTGACGAGAAAAATGATTGATTGATTTGTTGTTTAACGGCATATCAACTCCTTATGGGTCATTTCCTGGCGAAATTTTCTTTTCTTCAGAGCTTTCATGTAATTTGATACAGTTTATATATATATATATATATATATATATATATATGTATATATATATATATATATATGGTATATTGTAGTGGATATATAAAAGAAATTCTGTACATGTACTTAAATATAATTTATAATAAATATTCACAGCTCTAAATACTATATATCGATCACTGTTTTAAATTAATGTTTTGGACTTCGTAAAAAAATTTTTCTCCGTTCTGTATTCACTCGGATATATATATATATATATATATATATAGTAATGTGAATTAATACATATGTGAGGATGAGCATATGTATCGTATTATTATTCAGGTCTTAATACTACGCAGACTTATAACGGACTTTGTGCGTTATGTAATCATCAAGTGCATTTTTCAAAGTTAAAAATGCACCTGATGATTGCATAACGCGTGAAACTCCGAGTAGTGCCGTCAACTTAGAACAAAATATATATATATATATATATATCATGTAGTGTGGGTATAGAAGAATCCAAAGGAGTATCCTGTACATACAGTGGTAGGATAACTCTCTAAGAGAGCTCTAAACATATATGCATATAAATACATATAGAGCAAATATAAGCAAAATTAAGGCAGACACGTTATTTCATGGTGAATCGGAGATATAGGCCTATTTCAGGCGAACCATCATCAGCTTCCGTCTTTATTTTACAAAGGATTTTACACAAATGAGATCCAGAAAGACCTAAAAAAACGAATAACGGTCGCTTCCTTATCTTCATCTCATCATCTTCAGAATGATTGGAGAGCATAGTCCCCCAACGGAGATGAACTCACGCTCACCTATCATTCTGAAGATGAGATTCTGATCTCGAAATATTAATGAGCAATAAATAGGTAATACCCAACACCTTCTTCACCTTCCTTTATTTTACTAAACGCATTGTGATAGCTTTCAAATACCTACCCATACACCTTATATACACAATGCTTCAAGAAAATTACAAAACTTTCCTATATATATATATATATATTCTATTTGCAAACGAGTTATTACTCGACCTATGTTTCTACCATGTATGGTGTCTTCAAGTAAATTTACCGTTTACCTTTTTTTTAAGAACGCTCACGTAACGTGGTGAGAGAATTTTTGAACGCGCAACTTTTAAATTACAAGGAATTATGGCGTTTCTATCCTTACGTCTTTAAGATGTTTATTTCATCCTAAATTATATAAGATATTTGTTCCATCCTTATGTCTTTAAGATATTTACTTCGTTCTTATATCTATATTTATAACCCATATTTATTTAAGATATTTTTTTTACCCTTACGTCTTTAAGATGTTTTTACATGTCTTTAACATATTTATTTCATCATTACGTCTTTAAAATGTTTTTTTTCTATATTTATGTGTTTAATACGCTAATTTCATCCTTACGTCTTTATGATGTCTAGTTCGTACTTATGTTTTTATGATGTTTATTTAAATATTCATAAGATGTTTCAGATGTTTATTTCATCATTACGTCTTTAAAATGGTTTTTTCTATATTTATGTGTTTAATACGCTAATTTCATCCTTACGTCTTTATGATGTTTAGTTCGTACTTATGTTTTTATGATGTTTATTTAAATATTCATAAGATGTTTCAGATGTTTATTTCATCATTACGTCTTTAAAATGGTTTTTTTCTATATTTATGTGTTTAATTCGCTAATTTCATCCTTACGTCTTTATGATGTCTAGTTCGTACTTATGTTTTTATGATGTTTATTTAAATATTCATAAGATGTTTCAGATGTTTATTTCATCATTACGTCTTTAAAATGGTTTTTTCTATATTTATGTGTTTAATACGCTAATTTCATCCTTACGTCTTTATGATGTCTAGTTCGTACTTATGTTTTTATGATACTTATTTAAATATTCATAAGATGTTTCAGATGTTTATTTCATCATTACGTCTTTAAAATGTTTTTTTCTATATTTATGTGTTTAATACGCTAATTTCATCCTTACGTCTTTATGATGTCTAGTTCGTACTTATGTTTTTATGATGTTTATTTAAATATTCATAAGATGTTTCAGATGTTTATTTCATCCTTACGTCTTTAAGATATGTATTTAATCATTATATCTTTAAGTTATTTGTTTCATCTTTATGTCTGTAAATTGTTTATTTCATTCTTAGGTCTTTATGATATTTATTTCATCCTTATGTCTGTAATCCTTTTATATTTAGGATGTTTATTTCATTCTTATGTAGAGGTTTTTTTCATTCTCATGTTTTTATGATATTTATTTTATTCTCATGTCTAAGATGTTTTTTCGTCCTCATGTCTTTAAGATGTTTGTTTCATCCTTAATGTGCGTTGTGGTGCAGTGGATATCTGCTCGGAACGAAAACTCGGGAAGCGTCGTTCGAATTCCAGTTGAATACGTTGCATTCACTTAGGCGCTTGGGAAAGGTATTAATCCATCTAATCCTTCCAGTTATTGGTTAAATAACAGGACAGATTGGGGTCTATAGCCTTGGCTGGCAACCAGTCTACCGCAGAAAGCAGTGGCAACCTACTGCGGGATAATCTTCTGCCCAGTCAGTCATGTCTCTTTTGAGACATGATCGCCCAAGCGTGTATCACGTATGGCATCATTTAACTATGTCATTAAGATGTTTGTGTCATCCTTATGAATTTAAGCTGTTTATTTCATCCTTATGTAGTTAAGATGTCTGTTTCAACCTTATATCTTTAAGTTGTTTATTTCATCCGTATGTCCTTAAGATGTTTGTTTCATCCTTATGTCTTTAAGATGTTTGTTTCATCCTTATGTCTTTAAGATGTCTGTTTCATCCTTATATCTTTAAGATGTTTATTTCATCCTTATGTCCTTAAGCTGTATGTTTCATCCTTCTGTCTTTAAGATGTTTATTTCGTCCTTATGTCATTAAGATGTTTGTTTCATCCTTATGTCTTTAAGATGTTTATTTCATCTTTATGTAGTTAAGATGTCTGTTTCATCCTTGTATCTTTAAGATGTTTATTTCCTCCTTATTTCCTTAAGATGTATGTTTCATCCCTATGTCTTTAAGATGTTTGTTTCATCTTTAAGCGTTTAAGATATATATTTAATATTTATGTCTTTAAGTTGTTTATTTCATTCTTATGTTTTTATGATATTTATTTCATTCTTGTGTCTTTAATATGTTTATTTCAGCCTTATTGCTTTAAGATATTTAGTTGAATTCGTTAATGTCTATTTATATAAAATATTTTGTTTACGCTGTCGTTCCCAGACAATCAAGTTTTTGTTGTCATTTATGTCTGCGATTTTTCAGTTTTTTTCTCTTTCTTCGTTTTTAATCAAAGTCTTTTTTGCTCTCTAGGCTTCTCAGATTTAAGAAGGCGGATTATTTTGTAATAAAAAACATTTTTTTAACATAACAACGTCAGTTACATTTCATTTTTTCTTTTCTTTTCTTTTTTTTTTTTTTGCCAACTAAGAAAAAGTAATAAAGTCTTTGATGCATTAATTAATTTAGGATATAAATTTGGCCACGCTATTTATTTATTTCCCTAATGTGTTAAATAGAATTTATTTGTTGAGAGGGAGATAAAATTATATTGATTTACACAAGTTGAGCAGGAGAAATAAATTAAAATCTTATAAAAACAATAAAAAAAACAAGCAAAAAAAACTTCACTTTAATATGAAATCGGTGGAGGTGCTGAAATGTTGTCAGCCCGAGTCAGTCAGTTAAATGCCATACGTGATACACGCTTTGGGCGATCATGTCTCGAAAGAGACATGACTGACAAGGCAGAAGATTATCCCGCAGTTGGTTGTCATTGCTTTCTGCGGTAGACAAGTTGTCAGCCAAGGCTATAGAACCCAATCTATCCTGCCATTTAGCTCATAGCTAGAGTGAGAAGAGATGAATTATATTATGATATTAATAAGTAGTAATTAATAGGGGATCAGTTTATTACTTCATAATAATAGAAAACCGATCCTGTACTTTATGCCCAGTAGAAGGTTTAATTGTTTCCAACTATTATGTTCAGTCAGTAAGTCAGTTAAGTGCCATACGTGATATACGCTTGGGCGATCATGTCTCTTTAGCGATGCAGATTTTCCCGCAGTAGTTTGCCATTACTTTCTGCGGTAGACTGGTTGCCAACCAAAGCTATAGAACCTAATCTATCCTGCTATTCAACCTAAAGTTAAAAGATCATGTCTCGAAAATGACAGGACTGCCTGAGCAGAAGATTATTCTGCGGTAGACTGGTTGCCAGCCATGACGATAGAACCGAATCTATCCCGCCATTTAGTTCATAGCTGGAGTGAGAAAAGATGGATTATATCATTATATTAATAAGTAGTAATTAACGGGGGATCAGTTTATTACTTAATAACATTACAAAACCGATCTCCCACTTTATGCCCAGTAGAAGGTTTAATTGCTTCCAACTATTATGTTCAGTCAGTCAGTCAGTTAAGTGCCATACGTGACACACGCTTCAGGCGATCATGTCTTTTTAGCGACGCAGATTTTCCCGCAGGAGTTTGCAATTACTTTCTGCAGTAGACTGGTTGCCAACCAAAGGTATAGGACCTAACCTATCCTGCTATTCAACCCATAGTTAAAAGAAGTGTTGGAGCATTTATTTGTTAAGTGGGAGATACAAAATATATTGATTTACACAAGTTGAGTTTAAAAATTAAATTTAAATCTAATAAAATACAATAAAAAACAAACAAAAACATCTCTTCAGTATGAACACGGAGGAGGTGCTGAAAGTTTATCAGCACGAGTCAGTCAATTTAGTGCCATATGTGATAGACGCTTGCGCGATCATGTCTATTTCGCGAAGCAAATTTTTCCGCTGTAGGTTGCCATTACTTTCTGTGGTAGACTGGTTTCCAACCAAGGCTTTAGAACCTAATCTGTCCTGCTATGTAACCCATAGTTAGAAGGAGAAAGGTTGGATTCATACCTTTTCCTAATGATATTTGCGAGAAAGTAAAGACAACACGTTTAACTAGAATTCGAACTCTGTTCTTCGATTTTGCATTCTGAGCCGATATCCATTGCACCACAACGCACATCTTAAACTAGTATCTTGGTAACGAACAGACTGAGCTAGATGGAATGTTTTTCCTCTTTTTTTTTTTTTTTTTTCATATCTTCTTCTCTAATGAAGTTTTATTAAAAGTGCCGTGGAATAAACAAGACAATTCCTGTAATATAAATGATCAATTGGATATCGACTCCGAACAAGAAATCGGGGAGCTGAGTTCGAATTCCAGTTGATTTCCTTGCATTCACTTACGCACAAATACCTTTGGCAAAGGTATTAATCCGTCTCTTCCTTCCAGTTATTGGTTAAATAACAAGACAGATTGAGTTCTATAGCCTTGACTAGCAACCAGTCTACTGCAGAAAGTAATGGCAACCTATTGCGGGATAATCTTCTGTCCAGTCAGTCATGTCTCTTACGAGACATGATCGCCCAAAGCGTGTATCACGTATGGCACTTAACTGACTGAATATAATCGTTAAAAACATAATTAAAACTTCTACTGAGCATAAAGTGGGAGGATCGGTTTTCTATTGTTATGAAGTAATAAACTGATCCTCCACTAATTACTACTTCTTAACATGATATAATCCATCTCTTCTCACTCCAGCTATGAGCTAAATGTCAGGACAGATTGAGTTCTATAGCCTTGACTAGCAACCAGTCTACCGCAGAAAGTAATGGCAACCTACTGCGGGATAATTTTCTGTCCAGTCAGTCATGTCTCTTTCGAGACATGATCGCCCAAGCGTGTTTCACGTATGGCACTTTACTGACTGACTGAAATTATCAAGGCAACCTGCTTTAAATAAAGACATCAAAGGAAGTTGAAGGAAGAGGGGCAAAGTTCCAAAATAGTTCCGAGAAAGTTGTGGTAGAATGTTCGTTAGAGAACTGTTGGACTATATCGTAATATTTTGTTTATAATTTATAATCATATCGCCCCAAGCAAGGCAGTTCACTGCCACTGTTTTGCAGGGGGTTACATAGGATGAAAGTTATGAGAAAGAGTGACAGGTTATAGGGGGTGTCAGGAAGTGCATAAGAGAAGGATGAGAATACTGATGAGAGTGGAGTGGACGGAGAAAGGAGCATGAGAGAGAGTATGCAGGTTGGGGAGATAGGAGATAACTATTGACTTTACATTTAAATTCGTGGAAATTGAAGCTGCCGGGGAAGCAAGCAAACAGAAGAGAATTCCACAGGCAAGAAGTGCAAGAAAAGAAGCTGACAGAGTAGAATTTGCGTTTACATTTTTCTTGTTTCCCAGTAAAGGGTGGGACCTAGATGCTAATCTTGTGGCTCGAGTAAATTCATACATAAGGCTCACCAGAGAGCTAAGTTCATCGGAGCAGAAGCCGTGAAAGTATTTGTAGAAGAAACAAAGGGAAGGGTAAGAAAGTGACTGTATCTGAGCTGCCAAGTCGGGATCGATCACATTACAGATTCTCTATTGGATTTTGTCAAGAACCCCGAGGTGGATTAGCAGGGTCACCCGACCAGATATGGCAGCAGTATTCAATGCACATCGTCGTCGTTGTCCTGCGGCCACGTCCGAGATAGAACTCACTACACTCCTCTAGTATTCCCTGTGCATTTGGAACCCTGGCGCAGTTTATAGCGAAATTCATATTCTTATCAAATTGCTGAATAGAGTGTTTTTAGTGTGACACCAACACTAGATGGGTTGCCTCCAGGCCCCATCCTGTTATTTAACCCATAACTGGAGGGAAGTGATGGATTAATACCTTTCCCAGGGTTACCAGTGCTTAAGTGAATGCAGGTTAATTCGAACTCGGCTCACCGATTTCTCTTTCCAAGCCGACATCCACTGCACCACAATGCACATCCGTCACTGAACACTTACACCGCCTAGTATTCCCAAGCGGTTACCCATCTAAGTACTGACCAGGCTCACGTTGCTTAACTTCGGTGATCGAACGAGAACCGGTGTATTCAACGTGATATGCGGTAAGCACGCACATCCGTCACTAAACGCTTACAGCACCTCGTATTCCCAAGCGGTTACCCATCTAAGTACTGACCAGGCTCACGTTGCTTAACTTCGGTGATCGAACGAGAACCGGTGTATTCAACGTGATATGCCGTAAGAATATGCACGGGCGGATGGTAGTAACCGTTAGCAACGAAGAATTGAAACTTATACGGGGTAAAAAAAATCCTTTTCTTTTTTTCTGTGGCACACATAATGATAGTGACGACGAGAAATTATAACAGCGTTGCCTAATTTTTACTTGCTGTGAGTAAAGAAAAAACAGCTATTATTTGCCCAAGTGGTAAAAATACAACGGCAACAGCAACAATATCATTTGTTGAAAACCCTAGAAACAACAACAAAAGTTAACTGAAATAATTAAATAGAAAACAGAAAATTCTCCAAATTCTTTCACTCCCGACGCGGTGGCAAAAACCATAGCTGAATTCACATATAATCCAGATTATAGAATTATCTTTTCTATTTATTTTAAAAGATACGAGAAAATTTACTGAGATGAATGCAGCAACTGGGTAGGCGAGATACAAATAATTTTTTTTGAGAAAGTTATCACCATTAGAACATAAAAACACTGTAATTTTGTACAACCTCGAAAACCAGGAGATAATTTACTTTGAAGAAATATTATGAGCAAAAGTTTTAGCGAGTAAAAATGGTTATTTAATCTTTGCTGGAAGTTTGTAAATCTGAGGAGAAAAGACGATGTATTTGTCTCATCGGAATCGTTAACAAGGTGTGTGAAGGATTCAAATTAAACGAGCTGACATCAAACATGTTAAAGGATTAATTTAATTTAAGTTTAAGGGTTAACCGCGAAGAAAGATCCATAAATACGTGATAGAATCCCAACGAAAGTGGAATATAATCAAAAAGAAACACAAGAAGAAATATCGAATGAATGTCAGAGAATCATAATTCGGAGACGCGATTCGGTGGAAATTGAAGAAAAAGAATGCGCACATATATAAACTAAAGAAAAATGTAGAAAAATTAAAATTAAAATTAATCCAAGCTTCTGGAACGGAAGGTTAAATCTCGGAAATGACTGTCTGTTTAAGAATTTAAAATGCTACAAGTTTGGAAAAATAGGACATAAATGTAAAACTAAAGCAGGGAAAAGAAAAAAACAATTTTACACATCGTTGATTTGAAAAAATAAATACAGATCTGTGTATATGAAAATTAATAATGTAGATGTAAAATGCGACGAGACACTGATAACGATATTACAATAATCAACGAAGCTATATGGAAAGCAAACAGAAACCTATATTAAAAGAAACTTTGTTGCGTGTCGGGTGGAAAACTATTTGTTATTGGTGAAATGACTTGCAATGTTTTTTTAATCGTTTCACTCCAAACAAGGCGGTACCTCCACTGATGCGCAGAGGGCTACATAAGAAAGTAAAAGTTTAGGCGGGAGGAGAGTGAAGAGAAAGACGAACCATTTACAGGGGGTGTCAGAGAAAGGAGAAAAGAATAATGGGAATACAGGGTTGAAGACAGTTGCGAAGGTAGAGTGAAAGGAAAAGAACAAGATAAACGGGGTGATGAAGAAAGAACAGGAGTCAAGTGGATAAGAGATGAGAATTGATATTGCATTTAAATTTATTGAGGTTGTAGCCGTCAGGAAAGCAAGTATACAGAAGGGAGTTCCACAGGCGGGGAGTGCGAGAAAAGTAGCAGATGGACAAGAATTGCCAGCTGCGTTTGGTAGGTTTAACTGTAAAAGAATGGGACCTTGTTGCGAATCTTGTTGCTCGAGTAAATTCTTGTGGGGGGAGGTCATCAGTGACCTAAGTTCATCGGAGCAGTCAGTCAGTTTTGGGCTTTGGGCAATCATGTCTCGAAAGAGACATAACTGACTGGGCAGAAGATTATCCCGCAGTAGGTTGTCATTGCTTTCTGCGGTAGACTGGTTGCCAGCCAAGGCTATAGAACCCAATTTATCCTATTATTTAATCTATAACTGGAGGGAAGAGACGGATTAATACCTTTCCCAAGGTTATCTATGCGTAAGTGAATGCAAGGAATTCAACTGTAATTCAAACTTGGCTCTCCGATTTGTCGTTCCGAGTCGATATCCACTGCACCACAACGCACATCCCGTCGAAGCAGAAGCCATGAAAATATTTGTAGAAGAGACAGAGGGAAGCCACATCCCGCCGCTGAGAAAGTGGCTTGAATCGAGCTGCCAGATCTGGACCGATTACATTACAGATTTTCCTTTGGAGCCTATCGAGAACCCTGAGATGAACAGCAGGGGCGCCTGACCAGATATGTAAAAGTGTGTAAAAGCTAAGGTTTATTATGTGTTAAAAATACTACAAAATTATTCGATACTGACTGGATAGAATTTTTCGATTTATGGTATTTACTTATAAATATTTATGCAAAGCTATAAGTGAACAAGTAACAAGTTTTTTAAAAAAAAGTAAAAGTTTAAAGGAAGAATTAAAAAAATATTTCCTGATGTTCTGTCGGATGAGTTGGATCGATGTTCCAAAGTCAAAGCAAAATTTCAAGTGAAAAAAGGATCGACGCCAGTATTTAAACCGAAACGTATTGTACCATTCGCAATATTGGATCAAGTCAATGAAGAATGAGATAGACTTGAAAAAGTAGGTGTAATTGGAAAAGATGACCATTCAAAATGGTATTATCTAATGTGTGTAAATGCATGTATCAAATAAAAATATACATTCGTTTTTGTACTGATTTTACAGAATCAAAAACAAACACTAAAAGATATATCGGACGAATGTTAGAGAAACCTAAATCTAAGACGGGATACGGAAGAAATTGAAGCAAAAGAATGGTAATTCATATAAGCTAAGGAAAATAATCTATGGAAGGATACATCACTGAGTCAACTGGCCCTTTAGGAATTTCAAGTGCTGTAAGCGCGGAAAAGCATGTCATAAAAAGTTACACTAAAACTAAAGCAAAGAAAAAATTCTCAAAGAAAAACATTCCTAAAGAGATTTGCGAGGGAAAAATATTTTTAGAAGACAACAGAAAATTTGTTTATGTGGACATTAATACTGAGAATGCAAAAATGCAACTAGTCACTGGTAGCCATATCAAAATATTAAAGGAAGGCACAAGGAAAGCAAACTGGAAGTGATATCACAATAACCAAGGAAGGCACAAAGAATACAAACTGGTAATGATATCACAATAATCAAGGAAGGCACAAAGAAAGCAATCTGGTAGGGATCTCGCAATAATCAAGGAAGGCACAAGGAAAGCAAATTGGTAGTGATATCCCAATAATCAAAAAAGGCACAAAGAAAGCAAACTGGTAGTGATATCAAAATAATCAAGGAAGGCACAAGGAAAGCAAACTGGTAGTGATATCACAATAATCAAGGAAGAGCACAAGGAAAGTAAAATTGCTATTGATATCACAACTAATCAGGAAGGCTGAAAAACAAACTGTTTGTATTCACAATAATCAAGGAAAATATCAAGAATGCAAACTGCTAGTGATATCACAATAATCCAAGGAAGGCACAAGGAATGCAAACCGCTGGTGATGTCAATAATCTAGAAAGCACAAAGCAAACTGGTAAACTGATATCCACAATAATCAAAAGGCACAAAAAACATATAATGGTAATATCATTGCAATAATTCAAGACTTTGAGATACAAACAACAATGATGTCACAGCCAATCAGGAAGAACATAAAGGTGTAAATAACAAATGTACAATAATCAAGAAAACTGAAAAGAAACAAACTGTTTGTGATATCACAATAATCAAGGAAGGCACAAAGAAAGCAAACTGGTAGTGATATCAAAATAATCAAGGAGGCACAAAGAAAGCAAACTGGTAGTGATATCACAATAATCAAGGAAGGCACAAGGAAAGCAAACTGCTAGTGATATCCTGACAATCAAGGAAGGCACAAAGAAAGCAAACTGGTAGTGATATCAAAATAATCAAGGAAAGGCTGAAAATGACAATGATATTAAAATAGTAAAGAAGCTGAGAAGGCAAGCCATGGTATTTTATATAAGATAATCAGGAAGACATAAAGAAACAAATGGTACATGATGCTCAATATCCAAAGGCACAAAGAAAGCAAACTGTTTGTGATGTCCACAATAATCAAGGAAGGCACAAGGAAAGCAAACTGGTGGTGATATCACAATAATCCAAGAAGGCACAAAGAAAGCAAACTGCTAGTGATATCAAAATAATCAAGGAAGGCACAAAGAAAGCAAACTGGTAGTGATATCCCACAATAATCAAGGAAGGCACAAAGAAAGCAAACTGGTGGTGATATCCACAATAATCAGGAAAGGCACAGGAAAAGCAAACTGGTAGTGATATCACAATAATCAGAGGCACAAAGCAAACTGGTAGTGATATCAAAAAAAAAAAAAAAAAAAAAAGGGGGGGGGGGGGGGGGCACAAAGAAAACCGACTGGTGATGATATCACAATAATCAAGGAAGGCACAAGGAAAGCAAACTGCTAGTGATATCACAATAATCAAGGAAGGCACAAAGAAAGCAAACAGTGGGTATTAAGGCAGAAATAGAGGCTGAAAGTAAGCCCACTGGTAGTAATGTCACAATAATCAAGGAAGGCACAAGGAAAGCAAACTGCTAGTGATATCACAATAATCAAGGAAGGCACAAAAAGCAAACTGGTAGGGATCTCGCAATAATCAAGGAAGGCACAAAGGAGAAACAGGTGGTAGTGATATCCCAATCAAGAAAGGCACAAAGAAAGCAAACTGGTAGTGATATCAAATAATCAAGGAAGGCACAAAGGAAAGCAAACTGATAGTGATATCACAATAATCAGGAAGAGCACAAGGAAAGTAAAATTACTGTTAAATGTCACAATAGTCAAGGAAGGCACAAAACAACTGTTTGATATCACAATAATCAAGGAAGGCACAAAGATATGAGCACTGAAGTGATATCACAATAATCAAGGGAGAAGGCACAAGGAATGCAAACTGCTAGTGATATCACAATAATCAAGGAAGGCACAGAAAGCAAACTGATAAATGACCATCACAATAATCAAGGAAGGCACAAAGAAAACAAACTGTTTGTGATATCATAATCAAGAGGAAGGCACAAAGAATGCAAACTGCTAGTGATATTACAATAATCAAAGAGAACACAAAGGAATGCAGAAGGCACCAATGATATCACACAATAATCAAGGAAGGCACAAAGAAAACAAACTGTTTGTGATGTCAATAATCAAGGAAGGCACAAAGCAAACTGGTAGTGATATCAAAATAATCAAGGAAGGCACAAAGAAAACAATGGTAGTGATATCCTGCACAATAAATGAAGGCACAAGGAAAATAGCCACTGGTGATATCACAATAATCAAGGAAGAGCTGCAAGAAAGCAAACTGGTAGTGATATCAAAATAATCAAGGAAGGCACAAAGAGAAAGCAAACTGGTAGTGATATACAATAATCAAGGAAGGCACAAGGAAAGCAAACTGCTGAGTGATATCAATAATCAAGGAAAGCACAAAGAAAACAAACTGTTTGTGATATCACAATAATCAAGGAAGGCACAAAGAAAGCAAACTGTTTGTGATATCACAATAATCAAGGAAGGCACAAGGAAAGCAAACTGGTAGTGATGATGTCACCAATAATCAAGGAAGGCACAAAGAAAGCAAACTCATGATGATATCAAAATAATCAAGGAAGGCACAAAGAAAGCAAACTGGTAGTGATATCACAATAATCAAGGAAGGCACAAAGAAAGCAAACTGGTAGTGATATCACAATAATCAAGGAAGGCACAAGGAAAGCAAACTGGTAGTGATATCACAATAATCAAGGAAAGGCACAAAGCAAACTGGTAGTGATATCAAAATAATCAAGGAAGGCACAAAGAAAGCAAACTGGTAGTGATATCACAATAATCAAGGAAGGCACAAGGAAAGCAAACTGCTAGTGATATCACAATAATCAAGGAAGGCACAAAGAAAGCAAACTGGTAGTGATATCAAAATAATCAAGGAAGGCACAAAGAAAGCAAACTGGTAGTGATATCACAATAATCAAGGAAGGCACAAGGAAAACAGAAGCTGTGTCTGATATCACAATAATCAAGGAAGGCACAAAGAAAACAAACTGTTTGTGATATCACAATAATCAAGGAAGGCACAAAGAAAGCAAACTGTTTGTGATATCACAATAATCAAGGAAGGCACAAGGAAAGCCAAACTGGTAGTGATATCACAATAATCAAAGGCACAAAGAAAGCAAACTGGTAGTGATATCAAAATAATCAAGGAAGGCACAAAGAAAGCAAACTGGTAGTGATATCACAATAATCAAGAGAGAACAAGGAAAGCAAACTACTAGTGATATCACAATAATCAAGGAAGGCACAAAGAAAGCAAACTGGTAGTGATATCAAAATAATCAAGGAAGGCACAAAGAAAGCAAACTGGTAGTGATATCACAATAATCAAGGAAGGCACAAAGGAAAGCAAACTGCTAGTGATATTACCAATAATCAAAAGGAAGGCACAAAGAAAACAAACTGTTTGTGATATCACAATAATCAAGGAAGAGCACAAGGAAAGCAAAGCTGCTAGTGATATCACAATAATCAAGAGAAGAGCACAAAGAAAGCAAGCGGTAGTGATATCAAAATAATCGAGAGAGAAGACGCAAAGAAAGCAAACTGGTAGTGATATCCACAATAATCAAGGAAGGCACAAGGAAAGCAAACTGCTGTTGATATCCTAGTAATCAAGGAAGGCACAAAGCAAACTGGTAGTGATATCAAAATAATCAAGGAAGAGCACAAAGAAAGCAAACTGGTAGTGATATCACAATAATCAAAAAGGCACAAGGAAAGCAAACTGCTAATGATATCACAATAATCAAGGAAGGCACAAAGAAAACAAACTATTTGTGATATCACAATAATCAAGGAAGGCACAAAGAAAACAAACTGTTTGTGATATCACAATAATCAAGAAAGAAGGCACAAGGAAAGCAAACTGGTAGTGATATCACAATAATCAAGGAAGGCACAAAGAGAAGCAAACTGATAGTGATATCAAAATAATCAAGGAAGGCGCAAAGAAAGCAAACTGGTAGTGATATCACAATAATCAAGGAAGGCACAAGGAAAGCAAACTGCTAGTGATATCACAATAATCAAGGAAGGCACAAAGAAAGCAAACTGGTAGTGATATCAAAATAATCAAGGAAGGCACAAAGAAAGCAAACTGGTAGTGATATCACAATAATCAAGGAAGGCACAAGGAAAGCAAACTGCTAGTGATATCACAATAATCAAGGAAGGCACAAAGAAAACAAACTGTTTGTGATATCACAATAATCAAGGAAGGCACAAGGAAAGCAAACTGCTAGTGATATCACAATAATCAAGGAAGGCACAAAGAAAGCAAACTGGTAGTGATATCAAAATAATCAAGGAAGGCACAAAGAAAGCAAACTGGTAGTGATATCACAATAATCAAGGAAGGCACAAGGAAAGCAAACTGCTAGTGATATCACAATAATCAAGGAAGGCACAAAGAAAACAAACTGTTTGTGATATCACAATAATCAAGGAAGGCACAAAGAAAACAAACTGTTTGTGATATCACAATAATCAAGGAAGGCACAAAGAAAGCAAACTGGTAGTGATATCAAAATAATCAAGGAAGGCACAAGGAAAGCCAAACTGGTAGTGATATCACAATAATCAAGGAAGGCACAAGGAAAGCAAACTGGTAGTGATATCACAATAATCAAGGAAGGCACAAAGAAAGCAAACTGGTAGTGATATCAAAATAATCAA
This sequence comes from Ascarosepion bandense, assembly GCA_037127315.1. NCBI lineage: Eukaryota > Metazoa > Mollusca > Cephalopoda > Sepiida > Sepiidae > Ascarosepion > Ascarosepion bandense. The sequence goes on along the minus strand of JBBBDQ010001915.1, from coordinate 580,650 downwards.
GGAAGGCACAAAGAAAGCAAACTGGTAGTGATATCACAATAATCAAGGAAGGCACAAAGAAAGCAAACTGTTTGTGATATCACAATAATCAAGGAAGGCACAAGGAAAGCAAACTGGCTAGTGATATCACAATAATCAAGGAAGGCACAAAGAAAGCAAACTGGTAGTGATATCAAAATAATCAAGGAAGGCACAAAGAAAGCAAACTGGTAGTGATATCACAATAATCAAGGAAGGCACAAGGAAAGCAAACTGCTAGTGATATCACAATAATCAAGGAAGGCACAAAGAAAACAAACTGTTTGTGATATCACAATAATCAAGGAAGGCACAAAGAAAGCAAACTGGTAGTGATATCAAAATAATCAAGGAAGGCACAAGGAAAGCAAACTGGTAGTGATATCACAATAATCAAGGAAGGCACAAGGAAAGCAAACTGCTAGTGATATCACAATAATCAAGGATGACACAAAGAAAGCAAACTGGTAGTGATATCATAATAATCAAGGAAGGCACAAGGAAAGCAAAGTGGTAGTGATATCGCAATAATCAGGGAAGGCACAAGGAAAGCAAACGGAAAACCAACAGTAAAAAGAACTTCGAAAAACACATGTGGTTTGTTGGGTTAAAAATTATTTCTCATTGTTGAAATCACTTGCAATGTTTCTTGTCGTTTCAAGTGTTACAAAGTGCCTTTGTGTTAAAAATATTACGATTTTATGGAATCATTTGATTTATGGGATTTATCTATAAATATCTATTTTTTTTTTTTTTTGATGTTCTGTCGGATGAGTTGGTTCAATTTTTCAAACTCAAAGCAAAATTTCAAGAGAAAAAAGGATCGACGCCAGTATTTAAAACGAAACGTATTTTGCCATTCGCAACACTGGATCAAGTCTAAAAACTAAACAGACTTCAAAACTTTTTTCTAATTCCAATATTTCACCATAAAAAAATTACACTACCAACAATCTATGTAAGAAAAAAAAATTCCTATTTCTTCTGATTTTTCAAATGTTTGGGATTTCATCTTTATCCATTTCCAATTCCAGAATAGAACTTACCCAAATGAAAAGGTGGAGACATTTTTTTTTTTTTAGACACTGGATTTTCCTGATATGTATTTGCAAATATCTACCACAGAAAGCAATGGCAACCTACTGCGGGATAATCTTCTGCCCACTCAGTCATGTCTCGAAAGCGTGTATCACGTATGGCACTTAACTGAATTATGGACATTATGATTGCAGATTATACTTTTGCAGTAGCTTCTATGGATGATATATCTAAACTTATTTATAAATGAAACTTTGTGTGTGTGTGTATGTGCGTGTGTGTGTGTGTGTGTGTGTTTCTGTGTGTGTATGTCCGTTACCTATAGACTCCGAAACGGATGAACAAATTTTCTTGAAAATTTACACAGTTGTACTATAAGAGTCTGCGAGTGTTCTTAGCTAGGTTTTGTGTCGAGGTACCCCCCGATAAAAATCGATAATCGAAAAAATCGGATTATAGAAGGAGTGGTCCAATTTTAATCACACTTGATACACTCATAGACAAAGACATAAGAAACGATATTCAGAAGTTTCAAGGTTGCAGTTCTTACAATAGTGCAGGAAATCGATAATATATATATATATATATATATACAAGATGTCTGTGTGTGTGTCTGTTTATCTGCCTGTATGTCTGTATTTTTTCAGCCCTTTTATTTTAGTTTTTGCTTCGGGTTTGGCTCTAAGTAGGTATAATTGTAGTTTTTAATCTCAGCCATGACACCATGGCAATTATGAGTATGTCTTTTCCAACAAATGTTAGTAAGCTACAAGCTTTTCAAGGACTAGAAAATCTACATACCTAATATACAGAATTAGAGCGCCCACTGAAAAATTTGCTTAAAAAAAGGCGGGAGATAAGTGTCAAAGGGCGTTTGAAGAAATTAAGGAACTATTAACGTTTGACTGATCATTAGTGCACTGCGATCCAAAAGTAGAAATCGTATTCGTGTCTATGCTATGGTATAGGTGCAGCAATCCTCTCTATTATAATAAAGACCGTTATATATATATATATATATATTAAAACGATTTCATTGAATAATATAGACAAGTTCTGTCGATTTATTTTGTGTAAGATCACTATCTCACCATATAAAAACCCACTAACAAAAATCCCTCCACACTTAATTATATTAGTGAATGCCCCCACTATTACAAATTAGCAATCTTAAAAAATCTACTACATCGTGCAAAAACCAACTTGTCTACAAAACACATCTTCCACAGTGAACTAAAAAACATAAAACAGACACTCATCAACAATAACTACATAGTTGATGAACAAATACGACATTTCCTTACAAACCTGAACACGAAAAAAACAACACATGGTAATAGCCCAACCAACCCCAAACATATCACTCTCTTATATCGTAGCCAAATGCACACCAACTACCAACTAGATGAAAATATCCTAAAAAACTCATAAACACTAATATCTCTCCGACAGACCCCAACAAAAGAATTAAATTTATCATCTACTACGCTAAATCCACAACATCCAACTCAATCGTCCGCAACGACTCCTCCCCCACCGTTAGCGATTTGCAAAAAAACAATGTAGTGTATAAATTTAAATGCCCCTTTCGAGAATGTATCTCTAACAAACTAAATAATACCTACATTGGACATACTACTAACTCGCTTTCGCGGAGACATACATTGCACTTAAATGAAAATTCTAACATATTCCGACATTTAAAACACCACGGCTATCAACACACACTTCTTAGGAAAATACTAGTGGAAAATACGTATATACTTAGACAAGAAAATAATAAACGAAAACTTAAAATTCTAGAAGCTATCTACATCAAACAGTTTAAACCTAGCCTAAATAAAATAAATTTCGACACCTCTACTAACATACTTCAATGCCTATAATCAAAGGGAGAGGTCATAGTTATTATATTTACCACCTACACCATAGTAGCAGCAGTTCCCAGACCAATACACCATACACTCAATTGACCAAAAACCCACTACCACCATTCCTTCTCGGCCTACAGCCATGTGCGACACAAAAAATGGACCTGTCTAATTTTCTCTGTATACCTCCACTCTGTTAATAATAATTTAAATGTTCTATGTTTACTGAACATTAAATGTTCAACCCTTCATAATGGCTTATGTAAGCCGAAAGCTCAGACCTGATAAAAAAATTAACAATTATTGCGATTTCTTGTCGTCTTTCCATGACAACACTATCAAGCTAATCAGATCATACGAACGGATCTTACACAAAATAAATAGACAGAACTTGTCTATATTATTCAATGAAACCTGTATTAATGAAAAAAGGGTGCCAAAATACACACAATATATATACATATATATATATATATATATATACAGACATATATAAATATATATATATATATATATATATATATATATATATACAGACATAGACACACACACACACACACACACACACACACACACACACATATATATATATATATATATATATATATATATAGTAAATAAATTCAAGAGCCAACAAACCTTTCATGTAACCTTCCCTGAAGATCCGGTTAGGTGAAACCTTGGTAGGTTTGTTGGCTCTTTAGGTCATTTATTTTTTCTGCTCCGCTTACGTATTGAGCGTTTTTTTTTTTTTTTTTGTTATAGATTACTCGTCTCGGGTTTTTTCTTTGGGCTACGTACTTTGATTGGTGTTCATGTGCTTAGCTCTTTCTTTTGTTACAACCATTTTTTCCTTCCGTGTATATGCTCGAAGGGTTTTTCGAAACGAGTATAGTGATAAGTTTTCATTTATATATATATATATCATTTATATATATTCCCTCCTGTCACACTCATAGAGCGAGACAATAACGAGGCAGAGTAAGCTCAGTTCATTAGTGAGACAATAACGAGACAGCCTTGGCTCAGTTCATTTTTCGTTACAACCTCTTATTAAACTTTACTACCAGTTATGAAAGCTCTTTCCGCGTGTTTCATCTTTAACGGTGACTTTTTTTATTTTTTTTATTTTATTTGCAATAATTATACCATTGAGTAGTGGAGAATATATATATATCATCATCTCACCCGTTATACCCAATGGTGTGTAGCGTAGCAATTTTTTGCTACTGTTCGAGTGACAAACTGTTTTTTTATAGACCAGGGTTGTTAGCCCTGCGCCCAACCCCCAAACCAAGAGGACCGGTGGACCATTCTATATATATATATATATATATATATATATATATATATATATATAACCTAGAATCTAGAATCTCGAGTCCTTGGAATGAGTCCTATCCAATATTTTGGTATCATCTACTAAAATTTGTTATATTGATTTTTTTTTTTTTTTTCGTGGTGGGGAGTGTATTTTTATATGAAAAAATAAAATTGGCCTGAAAATAATTTAGGAAAAATACACTAGTCGTCATCTTAATATAAACAAAAATGAAGCCACCATAAAGTTGTTTAATCGTAACCAGATGTACCCTAATTATAAATAAGATGAAAAATCCATTAAAATATAATTCGCCGGTATATATCAACGATCTTAACAAATACCTTAGATTTATGACTCACTGTAATAAGTAAAAGACCTTCAAACCTAATTAGTAGCAACAACGCTAATGCATTAAAAATTCCCTCTCTTTAAAAAGATAATTTTGTTTGTGAATTCTCATCTTCTTTTGATATATAGAGAGTGTCCATAAAGTCCGTGTGCACTTAAAAATTTATAACTTTATTTGTATTTGTGATACAAATAATCTGTAAAAAATGTTATAAAGTTTAATGTACCTAGTTTTAAGTATAGTTATTGAATAATTCTTTACCATAAAATTTGCAACAATTTTTAGATAAGTAAACAGCTGGATCGAAACCAAAGTCACCAAATTTGACTCCATTTGATTTTTGTATGGGGATATGTGAAAACAATTGTGTATGCAACCAAACCTAGTTCATTAGAAGATTTGAAAGCTAAAATGACTAATGTGATTTCAGGCATTACCGTAAATCAGTTGTCAAATGTTTTCCGTGAACTGTAAAATCGTATGACCCTTTGTATTGCTAATGATGGAAGCAATGTGGAAACTTAAATAAAATTTCAATAAAACCTTAAATATATAGATTTACTTCTTTCTAATCCTTTTTACAAATAACTTCTATAACAAATACAAATAAAGTTGTAAATGTTTTAAAGTGCACACGAACTTTATGGAAACCCTGTGTGTGTGTGTGTGTGTGTGTGTGTGTGTGTGTGTGTGTGTGTGTGTGTGTGTGTGATAACTATACCAGGATTCACATTTAGATTCTAAGAGGATATATATATATATGTGTGTGTGTGTGTGTGTGTGTGTGTATCCTCTTAGAATCTATATTGTTAGAACACATATATATATATGTATATATATATATATATCCTCTTAGAATATATATATATATATATATATATATATATACCTCCTAACACACTTAATTCATCTCATTATATGATAGCTTTAGTCTTTTTTTTTTTTAAATGTCCTTATTTATAGATATTACCAAGTAAATTAAACATATTTTACTGTCTGATGATGGTGTTTAAAACATCGGAGTTTTAACATCAACATAATAATAATTATAATAATTACCATATATTTATATTCTATATATATATATTTATATTCTATATATATATATTTATATATATATATATATATATATATATATATATATATATATATATATACTAACAAAATAGTAAGATCGCCAAGACCTACCGCGGTTTCGCACAACGGCCCTGACGAGCCGTTGTGCGAAACCGCGGTAGGTCTTGGCGATCTTACTATTTTGTTAGTGTGTTTGCTCTGCGTTACTGCCTTCTAGTTAAATACTTTTCGGTTGTGTGTATCGAGCACTTTTCTTTTCTGGTTGTTTGTTCCGTTAGAGGGTTTTTTTTCTTTTTACTGGGAGGAACCGTATGTATTGTCGGTCCCACGCAGTTTTCTTTTTTTCCCCCTTTTGCCCAAAGCTTTATAGCCGAGGACAATAACGGATTTAGATTCTGCTGGTCATTCATGGTCTTAAAAAGTCCCTTCTATAAAATTTTGAGATTAGAATACACGCAGAGTCGGTTTAATAATTATTATTATTATTATTATTATTATTATTATTATTATTATTATTATTATTATTAATATATATATATATATATATATATATATATATATATATATGGTAATATTTTTATTATAAATGTTTATAATGAAAACATAGTTTACTGCAACACAGGAGCTGTTCTGTCGCAATGCCGATTTATTGGCCACTCTTCAGCCAAGTTTACAATATATATATATATATATATATATATGAATGTTTTTGTAGATTACCGTTATATATGTCTATTCTCGATATGGGCACGTGAGTAACTGTATGTGATTCTGGATTTGGAATATTAACTGTTGTATCATTTGGGTCTGACGAGCAGCAAGGTTTTTAGGCTATGAAATATGTATTACCCATGAAATTGTAGAATATCTAAAAAAAAATTCTAGATATTACTTTGTCAAATTAAATAAATAAATTCAACATTGACTTTTTTTGAGTTCGTCTCTATCGGAATTTTCGTGACTTAAATACCAAATATTCTACGTTATATAAATATATATATATATATATATATATATATATATATTCTGCTCAATATGTCCAAATAGTGGATATATTGGTGAATCTGGAAACAGTTTTAGATTCCGTTTTAATAATCATAAATTAAGCATACGCCAAAACAACCCTTATTCCCCCATAGCTGAACACTTCAATCAATCAGGACACACATTAGAAAACTGCAAATGTTTACTGATAGATTCCGATTTTAGTTCCACATACTCACTCAGAAAAAAAGAAAAATACTGGATTTTAAAATTAAATACATATAGGCTAAGGTTAAATAGGGACTTAGGTATTTTGAATCTTTATAAATATTTCAATAGTTAAACATTTTTTAGATACATTAAAAAAGTTTCATTAAAACAACATTTAAAAGTATTATTTCAGTTAGGTTTACGTTAAAAAATATTCAAACTCTATTGCTTTCTACACCACGCGACGGACGCTTCTCGCGACGGTGGTTTCTAGTTTAAATTTTAAATTCATTTGTTTCTGATGAAAGGACGAGGCCGGTCTGAAATATCAAATATATATATAATAATAGAAATAAATAAATACTGTCAAAAATATACATTTTAACTTACAACTTTTTAGTCGTTTTTCATATATATATATATATATATATATATATATAATATGGAAACCAAATTTAGATATCTTTACAAATCTATTGATAATACTGTATTACAAATGAATTTGTAAAAAATCTAACTTTTGTTTCCTGATTATAAGATTCTGTTATATTTAGCAATAAATGTTTACATTGAGTTTCTCTTTGGAGTCTGTCTCTATTGGAATTTATCATACCAAATTTCAAAGATTCTACTTTGATATATAGTAAGTATAACCAGCTTACTAAAAAAATTGAAATAGAAACGCTCTATCAAAGCATCACTAAACTACAAGGTGAAAAACTTATAGCAACTAAACCCGAACTAAAAGACCTACTTAAGGCTGAGGCACTCAAAGATCGCCATGATAAAAGCAGAAGCTCCTCAAAAATTCTATCGATATCATCATCAAGTATATTAGAACGGATCCTACACAAAATTAATAGACAAAACTTGTCTATATTATTCAATGAAACCTGCATTAATGAAAAAATGCTGCCAAAATATACACAATTTAAATTACATGATCCAGCAGCCCAACAAACCATCACCACCTTCAAATATAAATGGAGCCTTATTAAAAGACAAATTGAAATAGCGAAAGAAAATCTGGACACACTATACAAGAACAAACATGACCTCTACAACAAACTGAAAGATGTAACTACCTCAAACTGACTAGAAGAAATAATGCTCAGACTATCCAAAATCACTGTCTAACCACCATAGACAATCGCATCTACCTCCCATTAGCATGGAACAGGCTTGCCTCCCATAGAGTAAAACACTAGGCCTCCTTGGCCTTACACTCTCGGCGGACCTCAAATGGAATGACTATATCGAATCCATTGCCAAATCCGCC
>JBBBDQ010001915.1:525000-567500 GCA_037127315.1 Ascarosepion bandense | reverse complement strand
AATTCAAGGAAATATATATGTGCGAGTTTGTGTATGTGTGCGTATGTATGCTTTTAAGGTCGTGTGAGCCTCCATAAGCATGTGTATAATCCATATATAATCAATGTGTTTGTGTGTTGCTAAAAGGAGGCCGTATTTATTTCTGCCTCTGTGTGTGTGTGTGTGTGTGTGTGTGTGTGTGTGTGTGTGTGTGTGTGTGTGTTAGATAAGACCCTTCACGAAAAAATAAATATTCTAATTTTGAATCTCAGTTATGATTTTTTTATTTCGTCCTAATTCCACTGAAAAGGCATGAACCCATTCCCTGCGCTCTGTTTTTTTTTTTCTTTTTTTTTTTACTGATCTTTTTCCCCTCAAGCAAGAGGTTACACTGGAGGAAAGTGATGAGAAAGAGGAACAAGTAAAAGCGGGTGTCAGGAAGTGGGTAAGAGAAGGATAACAATGCTGGTATGAAGAAAGCTGCATGAGAGTAGAGTGGACGGAGAAAAGAACATGAGGGAAAGGATGCAAGTCAAGGAGATAGGAGATGACAATTGACCTTGCATTTAAATTCTTGGAGATTGTACCTGCCAGGGAAGCGATTATACGGACGAGAATTCCACAGGCCGGAAGTGCGGGAAAAGAAAATGTTGGAGTAGAAGTTGCTGTTGCATTTTATTGATTTCCCTGTAAAAGGGTGGGACCTAATTGCTAGTCTAGTAGTTCTAGTAAATTCATTCAGAGGGGGCACCAGTGAGCTAAGCACGTGGAAGCAGAAGTCGTGAAAGTATTTGTAGAAGAGTCAGAGAGTCGCCACATTACGTCGGTGAGAAAGTGACTGCAGCTGAGCTAACAACTCTGGATCGATCACATTGCAGATTCTCAGTTGTATTTTGTCAAGAACCCCCAGATGAATAGCAGGGGCACCAGCCCAGATGTGACAGCAGTATTCAATACACGGTCGGATGGTAGATTTATGAAATGAAGTTCTCATGCCGAGTCACCTTAAAATATCATCTGATTAAACGCAACGAAGTTAAAACAAAAGAAAGAAAGAAAGAAAGAAAGAAAGAAAGAAAGAATAAAAATGACATAAACAAGTTTGAGTTTGAGTTTTGTTTAACGGCATATCAACACCTCTGTGGGTTATTTAATGCCGAAAAGGTGGTCTTTTAAGGTTTTGTTTATTTATAATGTTTGGTTATATTTCACTATAGGTTGATTTAATCAGATTTTAGGTTTGAGTTTGAGTTTTGTTTACCGGCATATCAACACCTCTGTGGGTTATTTAATGCCGAAAAGGTGGGCTTTTAAGGTTTTGTTTCTTTATAATGTTTGGTTATATCTCACTATAGGTTGATTTAATCAGATTTTAGGTTTGAGTTTGAGTTTTGTTTTACGGTATATCAACACCTCTGTGGGTTATTTAATGCCAAAAAGGTGGGCTTTTAAGGTTTTGTTTTTTTATAATGTTTGGTTATATCTCACTATAGGTTGATTTAATCAGATTTTGAGTTTGAGTTTGAGTTTTGTTTAACGGCATATCAACACCTCTGTGGGTTATTTAATGCCGAAAAGGTGGTCTTTTAAGGTTTTGTTTTTTTATAATGTTTGGTTATATCTCACTAAAGGTTGATTTAATCAGATTTTGAGTTTGAGTTTGAGTTTTGTTTAACGGCATATCAACACCTCTGTGGGTTATTTAATGCCGAAAAGGTGGGCTTTTAAGGTTTTGTTTTTTTATAATGTTTGGTTATATCTCACTATAGGTTGATTTAATCAGATTTTAGGTTTGAGTTTGAGTTTTGTTTAACGGCATATCAACACCTCTGTGGGTTATTTTATTATTTTTTTTTTATTATCGTGTCGCCCCAAGCAAGGCATTTTACAGCCACTGTTGTGCAGTGGGTTACATAGGAGGAATGTTGAGGACTGAGAGGTTGCAGAGGGTGTCAGGAAGAGAGTAGGAGAGGGAAGAGAGTACTGATGAGAATGGGATGGATGTAGAAAATCATGAGAGAGAGGATATAAGTTAGTGAGACGGGTGATGACTCTTGACTTTACATTTAAATACTTAGAGATTGTAGCTGTCGGGAAAGCAAGTAAATGGAAGGGAATTCCACAGGCGGGAAGTGCGAGAAAAGAAGCTGCAGCTGTAGGATTTGCGTTTACAATTTACTGGTTTCACAGTAAAAGGGTGGGACCTAGTTGCTAATCTTGTGGCTCGAGTAAATTCATATATAAGGGGAACCAGTGAGCTAAGTTCATCGGAGCAGAAGCAGTGCAAGTATTTGTAGAAGAGACACAGGGAAGTCACATTGCGCCGGTGAGAAAGTGATTGTATCCGAGCTGCCAAGTCGGGATCTATCACATTACAGATTCTCCGTGTGATTTCGTCAAGGACATCTTAAAATCTTTTGTCAAATACCCACTTGAACGCTTCGTCCCCAACCGAAAGAAAAGCAGTGACGTCCCCTTCAGCGTTAGCTTAATAAAAATCGCACCTTGAAATAATTTTTTTTTTCCCATGATTTTAATATCGTATTTCATTCATAGTTTTCGGTATAAACCTAACTAAATTATACTCTTAATAAATAAAAATATTCGCACAACCGATTTACAATTTATAACGACCTGAACTTAATATATCAGTATATATACGAATGTCTACTTACGCTCTCACATCCTGATTGATCAGTCTGGAAGAATGGTAGACTTTGAAAAAACTGTAGTTACTCTAGCATCTACGCATCGTTCATTCAGTAATGAATTAGAACACTCTAACTACTGGCGTATGTTTACATGGTATACCACACGCTAAAAGACTGCCTCTTTCAACTGAGCGGCCATATCTCGGAGGTAGAATTGCCGACTGACGCCAATTCTGTCGGGTTTTTAATACTGGGTAAAAGCAATCGGATGTCTAACCGTACTGATGAGCTGTGATAGAGCGATAAGCTGTGATACACCGGATGACTACTATATATATATATATATATATATATATATATATATATATATATATAGGGCTTTACGGATGCTTCCTGGTTACCGTGTAGAACGCCCGTTCGAAGCGGTTGTCGGATAAAATACTCTCGCTGTTGGCGTTGTTTTCATATCGTAATATACATTACACGCTACGAAATCGGGTTTTTCTCTAGCGTTACGCCTATGACCTGGTGGGTGAATACCCAACTGCTATCAAACCAGTCATGTTCTAGTCCTGGCTTGAGGCGAAATGAGTAATCTAGTCACATTGAAGAGCTTTGATACAGCTAAACACGTCTGTCTGCGGATGGTTTATATATATACAGTACTGTGCAAAAGTATTTGGACAAGAACTGCTTCATCTTTTATGAGGCATCAAAATAAAGTTTAAAATCAACCCTGCCCTAACACTTTTGCACACTACCGGTCGTGTGCAAAAGTCTTAGAACAGGGGTGATTTTCCTAAAAACCTCACTGAAATTCAAATACATGGTGAAAATCCAAGTAAATTGCTAATAAATATTGATTATTTAAAACTAGGTGTAAACGAAAAAAAAAAAGTAGTTATATTTAATTTGTCCTGTTTTCTATTAAACAAGTTATTTTGAAACTACTCATTATTCTATTATCCTTGGATATGACTGACTTTTTTCTTATTCCGCCCCCTCTCGAATTGATAAATCTAATGTTACTTCGCAAGACACAATTTGGGATATATTCAAGCTACTTGGCAGGAGATACCATGAGATACATTGAAGAAGCTTGTGATGTCAATGCCTGACAGAATGAAGGCTGTGATCAAAGCAAAAGGCAATTATACTAAATATTAAATTTATTTTGTAACAAGTATTTTTTCTTGTTAAAGCATTTGTTGAGTAAATCAAATAAAATTACTTTAATTAAATTGTTTATTTTCTGTAAATATCTAAAATTATTTATAAATGGAATTTTGTGTGTGTGTGTGTGTGTGTGTGTGTGTGTGTGTGTGTGTGTGTGTGTGTGTCCGTTACCTATAGATTACGAAACGGCTTAACCGATTTTCTTGAAAATTTATACAGTTGTACTCTAAGCGCCTGTGAGTGTTCTTAGCTAGGTTTTGTGTCATGGTACCCCCGATAAATATCGAAAATCGATAATCGAAAAAATCGGGTTATAGAAGGAGTGGACCGATTTTAATCAAATTTGATACACTCATAGACAAAGACATAAGAAACGATATTCAGAAGTTTCAAGGTTGCAAATCTTACAATAGTGCAGAAAATCGATAATATATATATATATAAGGCAATATGTTTGAGTGTGTGTCTGTTTATCTGCCTGTATGTCTGTATTTTTTTCAGCCCTTTTATTTTAGTTTTTGCTTCGGGTTTGGCTGTAAATAAGTATAATTGTAGTTCTTAGTCTCAGCCATGAGACCATATATGATATATATATAGAGAGAGAGAGAAAGAGAGAGAGAGAGAATGAGAGAGATAAAGAGAGAGAGTGAGAGATAGAGAGAGAGTGAGAAAGATAGAGTGAGAGTAAGAGAGAGAGAGAGAGAGAGAGAGAGATGAGAGAGATAAAGAGAGAGAGTGAGAAAAGCAGACGATAAAGAGAAAGAGCGAAAATTAACAATGGTTTTATCTTTTACTCTTTTTCATATTTGTAAACTTCGTAGTGTGTTCCACCAGTTCTGATCTCCATGGCCATTCACAATAACCCATACACTGGGACAAATCATTCCGTTTCCTTTGTGTTTCACTCAAACATCTTCTTCCCGCGAACTGCTATTTTCTGAAACAGACTCCAGTGTGGATGCTTTCCCGAAAACTACAAACTTAACCACTTCAATACAAGAAACAACTGTTATCTTTCAGACATATCCTCATAAATCGCTCTTCTTATCTCCGCCTGGGCCTATCACGTTGAATACACCGGTTCTCGCTCGATCACCGAAATTAAGCAACATTGAGCCTGGTCAGTACTTAGATGGGTGACCGCTTGGGAATACCAGCTGCTGTAAGCGTTTAGTGAGGGATGTGTGTTGTGTTTCAGTGGATTTCGGCTTGAAAAGAGAAATCGGTGAGCCGAGTTCGAATTCCAGTTGAATACCCTGCATTCACTTAAGCACTGGTATCCTTAGGAAAGGTATTAATCCGTCCTTTCCCCTCCAGTTATGGTTTAAATAACAAGAGAAGGACTTGGAGACCCTGCCCTTAAAAACAAATCCGAATGAATCTTGTTACTCGAAAAGAAAAAAAGTATTACTAGACACAAGATTATATAAAAACAACAACAAATTGTTGAAAGGAAAACGTTTTACCCCAGCAATAAATAAATAAAATTTAGTTGGCGATAAATGACCCGCCGAGGTTGATGTGCCATAAAACAAAACAACCAACCAAATTATCTCCGCCTCTTTCTACTCTCACAGAACAGTTTCATTCAGAAAAAAGCTCTACTTTGAGTTACTACTGTGCCTTGTACTGGGTTGCATCAGTCAAAAAAAAAAAACACTAGTACAATTATTTCTAAAACAGCAATCGGGGAGCCGAGTTCGAATTCTAGTTGAATTCCTGCATTCACTTACGCACAAATACCCTTGGGAAAGGTATTAATCCGTCTCTTCCCTACAGTTATGGCTTAAATAACAGGAGAGATTGGGTTCTATAGCCTTGACTGTCAACCAGTCTACCTCAGAAAGCAATGGCAACCTCCTGGAAAATCAGCTGCCAGGTCAATCATATCACTTTTGAGACATGATCGCCCAAAGCGTATATTACGTATGGCACTTAACTGACTGTCTGAATATAATAGTTGGACACAATTGAAGCTTCTACTGGTCCTAAAGTGGGGGATCGGTTTTCTATTGTTATGAAATCATAAACCAATCCCCCACTAATTACTACTTATTAATATAATGATAAAGTCCATCTCTTCTCATTCTAGCTATGAGCTAAATGGCTGGATATATTGGGTTTTATATCCTCTGGTGGCAACCAGTCTACCACAGAAAGCAATGGCAACCTACTGCGGGATAATCTTCTGCCCAGTTAGTTATATCTCTTTCGAGACATGATCTCCCAAAGCTTGTATCACGTATGGCACTTAACTGACTGACTGACTTTTCAGGCTTCACACATGTGTCGTTGCTGTAAAGAACAAATTGTTCACTCTGATCAATAAAGTAATGGCGTCCAGTCCCAAACCTATTCACAGCGAATACCGGTTCACCACCCAAGCGTAGATAGATCGATTTTTACAGTCGATAATTGATTATACATCATAAATGGATGCGATTTGGTTTCAGATGTGCTCGGCTAAGTGCTTTGATTACGAATTTGTAATTAATTTAGACGACGTTCATGACCAGATACTCGTTGGCAAGCGCGTCCCACCGAGTGACTGTCAACAGGCTGATCTTGCAACCATTTGTTAATGAATTAATTACTCTAATCTCGTCCATGTTATGAAATTTACGTTTTATTTTAAGATGACCACCCTGTGCAAAGCCTAGCAGCCACTTTCGATAGAGGATTACAGAATACGCCAGGGGTGTAGTAGATGGAGATATGTGGGGAAAGCATAATGGTTAAACCTGGACTTGAACAGTTTAAGTTTATAATGACAGGGGATGCATCCTCCTGGGAGACGATCCACAAAGTACTGGTTGGTGGAAAGAAAAGGATGAATCTGATCGATTGGATTAGAATACAACAGGAATGAGGGTGGTACGCTACAACATGCGTGGAATGGTGGGTGTTAGTTAGAATTGGTGAAACTAAGGAACGTTGTTTATCGGAACATTTTCCATGGAAATAGCGATAGAGTAGCGAGAGGCTTGCGACGTTTCGTCTGTCAGAAAAAGAAGAATCGACTCGAGTGGGACTTACATCTCACTAAAGGAAGATGAAAGAAATGAGGGTGGTTTGCTACAATGTGCATGAAATGGCAGGTCTTAGCCGTGAAGATTAGAACTGATGGAACTAAGAAACGTCGGACATATGAACACTTTCCATGGAAATAGCGATAGAGTAGCGAGAGGCTTGTAATGTTTCATCTGTAAGAAAATGAAGAATCTGCTTGAGTGGAACTTACATCTCACCAATGAAATACAAAGGGAATGACGGTGGTTTGCTACAATGTGCGTGGAATGGTTGGTCTTAGCCTTGAAGGTTAGAACTGGTGGAAATAAAAATGTCGTTCATCTGAACATTTTTCATGGAAATAGCGATAGAACTATAAGAGGTTTGAGGGGCTTCATCTGTCAGAAAATGTAGAAATTGCTCCAGTGGACGATGCATCTTACTAATGGAATACGAAATAAATTAGGGTGGTTACAATGTGGCATGGAGGGTCTTAAATGCGAAGGTTAAAACTGGTGGAATAAGAAATTTCTTACCTTCAAATTTCGTTTGTCCGGACACTTTCCATGGAAATAGGGATAGAGTAGAGAGAGGCTTGAGACGTTTCGTCTGTCAGAAAAGGAAGAATTTGCTCGAGTGGAACTTACATCTCACCAATGAAATACGAAGGGAATGGGGGTTGTTCGCTACAATGTTCATGGAGTGGGGGGTCTTAGTCGTGAAGGTTAGAAATGGTGGAAATAAGAAACGGCGTTTATCTGGACACTTTCCATGGAAATAGCGATAAAGTCATTGAGAGGCTTAAGACGTTTTGTGTGTCAGAAAAAATGAAGAATCTGCTCTAGTGGAACTTACATCTCACCAATGGAATACGAACTGAATGAGGGTGGTTCGCTGCAATGTGCGAGGAATGGCAGGTCTTTGTCTTTAAATTTAGAACTGGTGGAACTAAGAAATGTCATTCGTTTGATTACTTTCCATGGAAATAGCGACAGACACAGTAAGAGGTTTGCGACGTTTTGTGTATCAGAAAAGGAAGAAGCTGCTCGAGCCAAACTTACATCTCCCGAATGAAATACAAAGGGATTGACGTTGGTTCGCTACAATCTGCGTGACATGGCGAGTTCTAGTCATGAAAAAGTTGAGAAAAACTTCAGAAGTTTCAGGGAACCAAATTTGCAATGTAGAGTTAGGTATTGACAGACTTAAGGAATGCGTTGTTTTTCTATCACTACCCTATTAAAATTGCCCAGAATACGATAAATGAGCAACCTAGATATTCAAAATGGCCGTCCCAGGTTTGTTTTTCTAATTTTTGACCGGTCAATCTTTGATTTTCTTTTATTACAACGAGCATGTGAGCCACATCTTAGATTGACATTGCTTTCTGAAGATTTTCTAAGCGTAATTTAGATGTTGCACAAGGCCAAATGTGTAGGGAACCCAATGAGGATCGACTACTATATTCGCTGGTAATTGGTCTAGCGATACAATATTGCTAATCATTTCACCACTTTTAAGTATCCAGTAACGTTGCTTTCAGGGCGTGGTCACTGCCTGGGTATAAATTTCACACCAAACGCATCAACTTTTATATTTATTCAAATATTTACATATATATTTGTACTTTTATCGTAATTGTTGCTTGATTGTTTTGTTTAGCAGCATTTCTACTTTTAATTTTTAATTTAAAATATTGTGTATGCGATTTTATTTTTTTAAATAAGTGTTTCCGTTATACAATTTTTACCGATTAACCCATAGCTGGAGGAGATGAGATGAATGGAATTTACGCGTAAATGGTTATAACAAAATCAACTAGAACTGAAACTTGGCATTATATCTTTGGAGCCTATCGAGAATACTGAGACAAACAGCAGGGGCGCCTGAACATATATGACAAACGGTATTTAAAGTTTTTGTTTAATTTGCTCAGATTTTTTTATGGTGCGCAGGGTTAGGTTAGAGTTATGGTTAGGGATGGGTTAGGGTTAGGGTTAGGGTTAAGGTTAGACTTAGATGTTAGGATCATGGTTAAGCTTAGGGTTAGGGTTAGGTTTAGAGTTAAGTTTAGGGTTAGGAGTTAACGTTATTGTTAAGGTTAGGGTTAAGGTTAGGGTTAGGAGTTAGGGATAGGGTGGGTTTAGGGTTAGGTATATGGTTAGGGTTAGGCAGGTTTAGGGTTAGAGTTAGGGTTAGTGTTACATTTAGAGTTAGGGTTAGGGTTAGGTTTAAGTTTAGGGTTAGGCTTAAGGTAGGGTTTGGTATAGGGTTACGGTTAGTGTTAGGGTTACGGTTAGCGTTACGGTTAGGGTTATGTTTAGGGTTAGGGTTGGGTTAGGTTTACGGTTAAGGTTTGGGTTAGGTTTAGGGTTATGGTTGGAGTTAGGGTTGGGGTTAAGGTTATGTTTAGGGTTAGGTTTAGTGTAAAGTTCAGGGTTAGGGGTAGGGTTAAAGGTAGGGTTAGGGTAGAGTTTAGGTTAGTGTTAGGGTCAGGTTTAGGGTTAGGTTTAAGTTTAAGTTTAGGTTTAGGGTTAGGGTATGGTTCGGGTTTAGCGTTTAGGGTTACAGTTAGGGTTAAGGTTGGCAGGGTTAGGTGCTAGGATTAGATTTAGGGTTAGGGTTAGTGGTTTGCTTTAGTGTTAGGGGTTAGGGGTTGGTTTAGTGTTAGGGTTAATTTTAGTGGTTAGGGTTAGGGTTATGATTACGTTTACGTTAGGGTTTGGTTAAGGATTAGGATTTGGTGTTAAGTTCAAGATTAGGGCTAGGCTTTAGTGTTTCGTATTAGATTTAAGTTAGGGTTAGTGGTTAGGGCTAGTGTTAGGATTTTGGATTAGGTTTAGGGTTAGGGTTAATGTTAATAGTTAGGTATATGGTTAGGGTTAGAGGTTAGGTTTAGGGGTTAGGGTTAAGTTTAGCGTTAGGGTTAGGGTTAGTGTTGGGATTGGGTTTAAGGGTTAGGGTTAGCGTTAGGGTTAGTGTTAGTAATTTGGATTAGGGTTAGGGTGGTGTTAGTGTTGGAGTTAGGGTTATGTTTAATGTTAGGCAGTGTTAGGCTTAGTATTATGGTTAGGGTTAATGCTGTTAAGTTTCGCGTTAGGTTTAGGAGTTAGGTTTATGGTTGGATTAGTTTTAGGCTTAGGGTTATTGTTAGGATTAGGTTAGTGTTAGGGTTAATGTTAGGGTTAGGGGTTAGTGTTAGGGTTAGTGCTTAAAGTTAAGTTTAAGTTAGGTTTATCGATAGGTTTAAGGTTAGGTTTAGGAGTGAAGGTTTAGGGTTAAGGTTTGCGTTACTTATTTAACTTTTTGGATTAGGGGTTAGGTTTATGGTTTAGGGGTTAGTGTTTGGGTTTTGAATTAGGTTTAGGTCAGGGGTTGGGTTAATGTTAAGTTTAAGTTTAAGGTTAGGCATTGTTAGGGTTAGGGTTAGGGTTATATTTTAGGTTTAGAGTTAGTTTTAGGGGGTTAGGGTTAGGTTTAGCGTTAGATGTTAGTGTTAGGTTTAGAGATTAGTGTAAGGGTTAGGGGTTAGGTGTAGGATTAGCGTTCGGGTTAGGTTTAGGGGTTAGGATTAAATTTAGGTTTTGGGTGAGTGGTTAGGGTTAGGGTGAGGTGTTAGGTTTAATTTTAAGGTTAGGGTTAATGTTAGTGGTTAGGGTATGTTTAGGGTTTTTGTTTAAGTTTAGCGTTAGGGTTAAATGTTAATTTTAGGGCTAGGGTTAGGGTTCCGTTTATGGTTAGGGGTAAGGTTTAGTATTAGGGGTAAGGTTTAGTGTTAGGGTTACGTTTAAGGTTAGGGTTAGAGGTTAGTTTTAGGATTAGGTTTATGATTATGGTTGATTAGAGGTTAGTGTTAGAGTTAGGGATATGGGGTTATAATGAGAATTGAGGAATGACATAAACGAAAACAGCATAGGTGATATTGTAGAAAGGATAAAACAAAGATGGAGTCAGGTTTAGGGTTAGGGTTAGCGTTAGGGCTAGGAGTTAGGGTTAGGGTTAGGGTTTGGTTTAGGATTAGGCAGGGTTAGGGTTATGTTTAATGTTATGTGTTAGGGTTAGGGTTGGTTTAGGGTTAGGGTAAGGGTCGTGTTAAGCTTAGTGTTAGGTTTAGGGATTCGTTTTAGTGTTAGTGGTTAGGTTTAGGGTTACGGTTAGGGTTAGTGATAATTTTAGGGGTTAGGGTTAGTGTTTAGGGTTAGATTTAGAGTTAAGGTTAGGTTTAGGTGTTAAGATTAGATTTAGCGTTAGGGCCAGTGCTTAGGTTTAGGATTAGGGGTTAGGGTTAGGTATAGTATTAGATTTAGTTGTTAGGGTATATTTAGGGTTTATGTTTAAGTTTAGGGTTAGGGTTAAGTTTTAGGCTTAGGGTTAGTGTAACGTTTAAGGTTAGGGTTAAGGTTTAGGGTTAGTGTTAGGGTTACGTTTAGGGTTCGTGTTAAGAGTTAGTGTTCGGGTTATCAACAAAGCAAGTATGGGGGAAGAGAGTTCCACAGGCGAGAAGTGCGAGGAAAGAAACTCCTGGAGGAGAATTGGCGGTTATTTTTGTCTATTTTGATTGGACCTAGTTGCCAGTATAGTTGCACGGGTAAACTGATGAGGCCGGGACACCAGGGAATAAAGCTAGTCAGAACAGAAGTCGTGAAAATTATCCTGGAAAAGACAGAGGGAAGCGACATTCGGTCGATGAGAAATTGGCTGAAGGCGAGCAGCCAAATCGGGACCAATTACATTGCAGATCCTCCTTTAGATTTTGTCGAAAACCCCAAGATGAACAGCAGAAGCACCTGACCAGATATGGCAACAGTATTCAATTCCCGAACGATTTATAAATTTGCAAGATGGATTTTGACGAGAAAAACTTTCTGGTTCGTCATAGCGACCCAACCTTCGTAGCAGTAGATGTAGCTATGGATTCAATGTATTTATTTCGCTTGAGATCGGTTGACAGAGTGAGACCGAAGAGGCGCAGTGTATTGCTTTCGGGAGACTAGCGTGATCCATATTAATGGAAGGTAAAAAATCTTCTTTATGGTGGTTAAAGGAGAGCAGCTTTGTTTTGGAAGTATTAAAATTTACAAGCCATTTCCTGCCTTAATCCGTCAGAGATTGGAAGTCTATTCCAAGAACAGAGGCTCAGTCTACTTTGTCAGCCCACGCAGATTTCTTATTGAGACGGGAGTAGATAGTAGATAGAGATGCCAACTTGGGAACTGACTACTTCGGGAAGATCATTGATGAATATCAGGAACAGCGTAGGGCTTAGGATAGAGCCTTGAGCGATATCTGCATGAAAGAACGACCATCACTTTACGATTTGGCAATAACGAGTTAATTAAATCGAAGAATCGTTCAGTTATACTATTGCACAGAAGACCAGCATGCCAAACCCTATTTAACGTTTCCGAGACATCCAGGGCAACAGTCCTAGCTTCGCCATTCTTATCAAGGGTCTGATATATGAACTTGGTGATGGTCGTTAGAACATCAGCTGGAGACCTGACAAGGTGCTGATAAGTCGATAGTTAAAGAGTCCAGAGTTTTTAAAAACAGGAAGTACAGAGGAGGACTTCCAACAAGTAGCGAAGCAAGAGGCAGCAAGGCAATAGTTATAGAGATTGGTGAGGACATGAGAGAATTCAGGGGCACAGTTTTTAGGGATAATGACTGAAATGCTATCATATCCACTTGCTTTATGGGAGTCAAGCTTAGAAATAATGTTAGAGACCAGAGATTGGGTTATGTATATATCACTCAGCTGGGCCTCAGTTCTAGACGTGATTTCTGGTGTGGGTACTCTAGATGAGTCAAGTGTGGAATTGTAAAAGAATTTGCAAACAAAGCACCCTGCCTTGTCCGCTGTGGATGTGAGGATCTCAAAATTATTGCGTAGTAGAGGGATTGAAGGTTTTTTATTGTTTAGTACATTTTTCCAGAGCCACCGCTATTCCTTAGAGCCAAACTTCCGGGTTGCTATACGTTGCTTTATTCTATTAGCAAACAACGGCTTAGCATCATTTAGGACTCGCTTGTATTCATTGCAAACAGAGACAGAAAAAGGCGCCTAATAAGTCCAGACGCGTCACTGCGGTAATGCTGGAAGAAGGGCTTCCTGTGGGCAATAGCGGCTGAGCAAGCAGAAGAAAACCAAAGGGAAGAATGAGACTTGAGTCGAAACTTCCTGAATGGAATGAAAGCATCAATGCCAATTTTCATCCAATAGGAGACCTCAGATGCAAAGTCTTCAGCAGGGAGACTAAAAACTTTGTTTCAATGGACATCACAAAGGAAGCCTCGGAATGCCTCCCTGTCTGCTCATTGATAGCAGTAGAATATTCTGGTGATAGAAGGTTACCTGAAGGAGGGTGAGTGGAAGAAGAAATTAACAGAAACCACGGCATGATGAGAGTTGCCAGAAGGGCAGCGCTGAATGTCATGGCAAGAGTCAGAGATAGAATTGAAACAGGGATTTAGTAATGAGCCGAATCCATTATGGTTATTGGGGAAAAGCGTAAAAAAATCCACCACTTGCGTGGGAGATTGAGTGATTGAAATGTTCATGGTCTGGACACCAGCAAGTTCTAAGATCTACCCATTAATATAACATTTGTATTATTCGTTTAGGATGTGCGTTGTGGTGCAATGGATATCGGCTCGGAAGGAGAAATCGGGGAGCCGAGTTCGAATTCCAGCTGAATTCTTCATTGCATTCAATTACGCGCAAATACACTTGGGAAAAGTATTAATCCGTCTATTCCTTCTAGTTATGGGTTAAATAATAGGACAGATTGGGTTCTATAGCCTTGGTCGGCAACCAGTCTACCGAAGAAAGCAATGGCAATCTACTGCGGGATAATATTCTGCCCAGTCAGTTATGTCTCTTTCGAGACATGATCGCCCAAGCGTGTATCACGTATGGCACTTAACTGACTGTTTATTCGTTTCCTGAGAGAGTTTGAAAATACATTTTCTAAAATATATATTTTAATGCAAATAATTTTTCACTTTAACTAAGCAGATTCATGCAGACTTCGAAGTTTCGTGATGACACAGTTATGATGCCCTCACTCATTGGGGCTGGGTTTCTTGCTTCGAGCATTTTACTAAAAATAACCTGCTTGTCAAAATAACGTTTATCTGTATAAAACCAAAAAAGGAAAAATATGCTATATAAAAGACTAGAAGTATAGCCCGGCGTTACTGGGGTGTAATGAAAGCTTTAGAACTAATCCATGGTTCTGGAGCTCAGACTCTTTGGACGTTGGTATGAAAGACTAAAAAGCAATAGTTGTTTCCAGTTAAAGTGAAACCGTAGACTGAAAGAAAAATGAATGGATGTAAGTCAAATTTTGATTTCCTGGTATCGATAGCAAATAAGTTTTTGTTCATCGTAAACTGATTTTGAAGGCTAAATAAGTCCTCTGAGTAAATGGTATCATGGCTGAGACTAAGAACTACAATTATACCTACTTAGAGCCAAACCCTAAGCAAAAAATAAAATAAAAGGGCTGAAAAAATACAGACATACAGTCAGATAAACAGACACTCACACAAACATCTTGCCTTTTATATATATATGTAATCGATTTTCTGCACTATTGTAAGAACTGCAACCTTGAAACTTCTGAATATCGTTTCTTATGTCTTTGTCTATGAGTGTATAAAATTTGATTAAAATCGGACCAATTCTTCTATAATCCGATTTTATCGATTATCGATTTTTGTTATTTATCGGGGGTACCTCGACACAAAACCTAGCTAAGAACACTCGCAGACGCTTATAGTACACCTGTGTAAATTTTCAAGAAAATCGGTTTAGCCGTTTCGGAGTCTATAGGTAACGGACACACACACACACACAGACACACATACACAGACAAATTCCATTTATTATATAAGTTTAGATTAGGTATTACGTAGAAAATCGGTATACTTTTCTTTGTTTCTCAGGACCTTCATCTGTACAAACTCATCTCGGTTGCTTCAATTCTCTTCTCCTGTGAGGGTTTTCTGGGTCTTCTTCTGCTGCCCCAAGCTTCTCTTTCATCCTCGATGAGATCGTTCTTCATTCACTTCCATACAGAAGGACAGATATCACATATCAATCCAGCACCCTTTTCTTTGTTTCTAATGAGACTTCCCTGTCTTTCACTACTCTGGTTAGCTTCTGAAATGGAACTTTGGTTATGCCAATGCGTCTTTGGATCTCCGTGTCGCACTTTCCATCCTTCGTTAAAATACTTCCCAGGTATTTGAATTTTTTACTTGCTTTATTTTAGTTTCTCCGACTTGTGGTTGGCATATTGGGCTCCTCTTTTAGACTTTGAGAACGATTTTCCTTGTCTTGAAAGGAATCTCTCGTTTTCTTAATGGCATTAAAATTATTTTTTATATTCATATCTCCCCAAGCAAGGCAGTTTACTGCCACAGATGCGCAACGGATTACATAGGAGGAAAGTTATGAGAAAGAGGGACAGGTTATAGGGGGTGTCAGGAATTGGGTAAGAGAAGGATGAGAATACTGATGAGAGTGGAGTGAACAGAGAAAGGAGCATGAGAGAGAGGATGCAAGTTAGTAAGATTGGAGATGACTATTGACTTTACATTTAAATTCTAGGGATTGTAGCTGTCGGAGAACACAGTAAACGGGTGGGACCTAGTTATTAATCATATTGCTCGAGTAAATTCATATATAGGGGGCACCAGTGAGCTAAGTTCATCGGAGCAGAAGCCGTGAAAGTATTTGAAGAGACACAGGGAAACCACATTGCGCCGATGAGAAAGTGGCTGTATCTGAGCTGCCAAGTCGGGATCGATCACATTACAGATTCTCTGTTGGATTTTGTCAAGGACCCCTCGGTGAATAGCAGGAGCACCCGACCAGATAAGGCAACAGTATTCAATGCACGAAGCTTTTCTACAATCTCTCTCAGTATAACCAAACGATTTATTTGGATATTTAATGATGTTCATTAGATCAATTGAAGGCAATAATCGACAAAACGTATCCGTTTTTTTATATTAATATATGTGTATTCCAGTTAATATTTTTTTCAAATCTGATATGCTATAATAAATACCTCCTATTCTTCCCTCTCGTAACCACAGACCTATCCATCAAACCATCGAACCATCAAATGCTTCTGTCAGAAAGACAATGTGTGTAACAGAAGGAAAAATGCAATATTGAAATCTACCCATGTAAATCAATCCAAGCGTCATTTTCTTGACAATGATCGGAGTCACTTATATATTTTTCTATAGACACAAGATCATTCATTATTATTATTCATTGATTTTTTGGGACGAGTTTTTACACGCAAAATATAATTTAATTCTAACTTCTTTTTTAAAACTGTTACATAAGTATGTTTGTTTTATCATACTTGTTAATTATGAACCAACAATTGTTTTATCATACTTATTAATTATGAACCAACAATGTTTGTTTTATGATACTTATTAATAATGGTTGTGGTACAGTGGATATCGGCTCGGAACGAGAAACCGGGTACCCGAGTTCGAATTCTAGTTGAATCCATTGTATTCACTTACGCGCAAATACACTTGGGAAAGGTATTAATCCGAATCTTCCCTCCAGTTATGGGTTAAATAACAGGACAGATTGGGTTCTATAGCCTTGGCAGACAACCAGTCTACCGCAGAAAGCAATGGCAACCTACTGTGGGATAATCATCTGCTGGTTCATCTTTCTTTCGAGACATGATCGCCCAAGCGTGTTTCACGTATGGCATTTAACTGACTGATTACTAATGAATCAACAATGAATTTCCCTTCATTGTTCATGACCTCTTGTTAACGAACTAATAACTCCATGGTTCCCAACCTCGGAGTAAATTACCCCAGTTGGGTAATGAGCCCATATTTTGGGGGTAATGGATGTTTGGTTTGGAAAGAGGCAATCAACTTAGAATTTCACACTGTACCAAATCATGAACAAGACAGCATTTCAAGGAAGTAAGTAATTTCCAAACATGAATAATTCCAACAATGAGTGGGTAAGAAATCCATATCTTGTGAGTGAAGATATCATTCCTGATGAGGACTATCCAGCAAAAGAAGAATTTCTCACACTCAGGATGGAAGCTTTTGTTTGAGACCAAGTCTGGTCTAGACACCTTTTGGATCTCTCGTCTGCAGGATATACCAACACTAGCCTCTAGAGCAGCACAAATTCTCATAGGATTTTCAACCACTTATCTATGTGAACAAGCTTTTTCTACTGTCCTTGGAATGAAGACCAAGAAACGTAGCAGACTCAACGTGGCAAACGACGCCCGAATCGCCCTTTCAGTCACAAAGTCAAGAATAAATAAATTGGCACAGGCAATACAAGCTCAACACTCACATTAAGAATCACGGCTAGGTTACGGCTACTATACCTCTGATTATTATAGATTGGTACTTTTGTATTGAATGATTTCCATTAACTTTGTCTGCTTTTGGTGTATGAATATATAATTAATTCTTTTCCTATATTACGGGTATTTGTTCATTGGGGTAATGGATAATAGTGAAATTGTATTTTGGGTTAATCGCAGCAAAATGTTTGGGAACCTATGGATCAAGAAATCACTTTGAAAAATCGACCCTGCTGAGATTCCAACCTGGTTCATATATTCGGAACACTAGCATTTTAACGACTTTGCTATACGCACCTATATAATTTAAGAATTAAACTCTTGGCTAACCTGCCATATGATTTAATTACAGCAGTGAACGAGCCAAGTTTGAATTCCAAATGAATTCTTTGCATTTACTTATCCGCAAATACTCTTCGGAAAAGTATTGATTCTCCCTCGATCTATGGGTTAAATGGTAGGACAGATTGGGTTCTATAGCCTTGGGTTGGCAACTAGTCTACCGCAAAAAATATTGGCAACCTACTGCGAGAAAATTTTCTGCCCAGTCAGTCATGTCTCTTTCGGGACATGATGGCCTAAAGCGTGTATCACGTATGACACTTAACTGACTGATTGAACATAATAGTTGGAAACAATTAAATCTTAAACTGGGCATAAAGTGGGGGATTGGTTTTTCTATTACTATGAAGTAATAAACTGATCCCCCATTAATTACTACTTATTAATATAATGATATAATCCATCTCTTCTCACTCCAGCGCAGGATAGATTGCGTTCTATAGTCATGGCTGGCAACCAGTTTACCGCAGAAAGCAATGGCAAACTACTGCGGAAAATCTTCTGTCAGTCATGTCTCTTCAAGACATGATCGCCCAAGTATGTATCACGTATAGTAATTAACTGACTGAAGGCTGGCATAGAAACGTCTGTAATAATGGTGTATCGTGTGCCGGTAATATCCGAACAGCCAA
The DNA here is from genome assembly GCA_037127315.1 of Ascarosepion bandense. Classification (NCBI taxonomy): domain Eukaryota; kingdom Metazoa; phylum Mollusca; class Cephalopoda; order Sepiida; family Sepiidae; genus Ascarosepion; species Ascarosepion bandense. The sequence goes on along the minus strand of JBBBDQ010001915.1, from coordinate 549,329 downwards.
CTTAAACTTTTTAATAAAAATCAATTCAGCTCAATCAAGGAAATAATGCCACTAAGACGCAACGTACTACAGGAAGTGATAAAGAATTAAAACACTTTATAAGTAAACGGAGACCTAAATCTAAAGTGAGATTTGGTTCGCTTTAATGGAATTTCAACCGATTGGGTCATTTAAGGCCAAAATTTCGTGCATTTTTTTGTGTAAGTTGTTGTGCGTTGTAAATGTGCATTGTGCAGTGGACATCGACTTGAGTAATAGAAATCACTGTTAACCTGGATCTTCTTTTTTTATTTAATTTCATCCTAAGGAAGGCAGAACCGACACTGGTGCGCAGGGGTTACAGTAAGAAAAAAAGGTACAGGTGATGTCGAAGTAAGGATAAGAGAAAGATGGAAATCAAGGAGATAAAAGATGGCAATTGACGTTGCATTTAAACTTTTGGAGATTGTAGCTATTGGGATGTCAAAGAAAAGATAAGAGAAGTATGGGAATCAAGGAGATAAAAGATGGCAATTGATGTTGCATTTAAACTTTTGGAGATTGTAGCTATTGGGATGTCAAAGAAAAGATAAGAGAAAGATGGAAATCAAGGAGATAAAAGATGGAGTTCATATACCCCAGTGATTGTAATAAAAGGTTCGGTTCGAAATTCCTAGTACCTGAAGAAAGCCGGAGCGCACAACGACCGAAAGGTTGTACAAATGACAACAACGATGAGGACAATAGTCCGAATAATGTAAATACTACCTCATCACAGAAATATAGACAAATATAATGATCTATTATTAAACATCGTACAAATGGCAACAAAGATGAGGACAATAGTCCGAATAATGTAAATACCGTAAATACTACCTCATCACAGAAATATAGACAAATAGAATGATCTATTATTAAACGTAGTACAAATGTCAACAAAGATGAGGACAATAGTCCGAATAATGTGAATACTGTAAATACTACCTCATCTTAGAAATATAGTCAAATAAAATGATCTATTATTAAACGTCATACAAATGGCAACAAAGATGAGGAAAATAGCTCCTAATAGTGTAAATAGTGTAAATACTACCTCATCTCAGAAATATAGGCAAATAGAATGATCTATTATTAAACGTCGTACAAATGGCAACAAAGATGAGGACAATAGTCCGAATAATGTAAATACTTACAGTATTTACAATACGGAAAGACATACAAAATTCTTTTTATTTTAATCTAACAAATGACTACAAGATAATTTACTGCACACTTGCTTTTATTTTATGTTTAAATGTAAATGTTTCAATACGGAAGTTAACAAAAGGTTTTTACGTTGTTGTTGTTGTTGTTGTTGTTGTTGTTGTTGTTGGTGGTGGTGGTGTTGGTGGTGGTGGTGGTGGTGGTGGTGTAAAAAGAGTTTATCGTTTGTTAATGACATTCTCAAAGAATTGAAACATCTTTTCCTTATGGATTGTTCTCTTGGCTATGGTCTTCTTCAACGAATCTTGTTCCTCCCTTTTCACTCTACTCTCACGTAACTGACTTCTCACAAAAATTAACATCTTTCTCATAACCTCTGCAACCGGTTCCTCTTTCTCTTCACTCTCCTCTTATGTAGCCCCCTGCTCACCAGTGGCAGTACTGCCTTGCTTGGAGGTGAAACGTTTATTAAAAAATATATAAACTTTTACAGTATTTACAATATTCGGACTATTGTCCTCATCTTTGTTGACATTTATACGACGTTTCGGCCTTTGTACGCTCCGGCCTTCTTCAGGTCCTGGATATTTCGAACCGACACCTTTATTACAGTTACTGGGATATATGATCTTCATTCCTTTGCTATAGCCTCTTCTGATAGCCATAAGTTATCTGCCTCTAACCCTGTAATTTACTTGTTCACCACTGCTGTAGTCTGGTATCCTTAAGCACACGTGGTCTAGTGTATATAGACGTTGGTTAGTTCCTGTGACTAAAAGAAAACGTTGTGAGTCCAATACCAGGATACAGTAGTGGTGAACAAGTAACTTTTAGGATTAGAGGGAGAAAACTCATGACTAACAAAAGAGGCAATACTACACAAGGAATGAAGTTCATTTTCCCCAGTGGTTGTATTAAAGGGTTCGGTTCGAAATCCCTAGCACTGAAGAAGGCCGGAGCGTGCAACGGCCAAAATGTCGTACAAATGGCAACAAAGATGAGGACAATAGTCCGAATATTGTAAATATTGGAAATACTACCTCATCGCAGAAATATAGACAAATATAAATGTCTAAACTCTCAAATTTAGTATCCTTGCAATGTTATTCTATGTGCCGTGCACCTTTAGGACGTAGGTGATCATGGCCTTCCACATCTTCCTATCTCTTGTAGCTCTTAACCCACTTTCTCTTGTTGCCACTTTCAAACCCTGTTCTACCATCTACCTGCTCAAGCCCATCAAGTATATCATGCGCTGCGTTCCCTGTCTCTCTTTCCCTCTATCTTTTGGGTGAATATCAAATTCTCCAAGCCCTCCTTCCTCATTAGATGTCCCAGAAACTTCAGTTGACTTCTCTTATGGTTAAGTATAAGTTTTCTTTTCGTTTCATCCTCTCAAAAACCTCGTCGCTGCTCACATGGTCAGTATTCTTCTGTAGGCTGCTTCAAGCCTTTCATTCACTTTAATGAGATTGTCCAGCATTGTCGGTGACTTTTCTTTAAAAATAGATCGACTTTTACATGAGAACACCCGCGGAATTGTGCATGTTGACGCGTGCGGCCTCGTCATATTGAGTTTGTTTGAAGATGACTGGATTTGATGAGAAGAATCGACATCTCGGCTGCTTTCTTTACAACACCAAATGGCCAAACGAGGAGCGTCACAGCCAAAGGCAAGGAGAAAAGGGCGTGGCAACAAGGGAAAGGAGATTTATTGGTAGAGGTTGTCGGGTAAGAGACAGAACAGCAGCAAAAACAAACCTTTTCTGTCGCTTATCCACGCCTTGGAAAAAGAAAAAAAAAGAAAATGAAAGACACTGGCTACCATCTTCCCACCTCGAAATAATCAATAAACAAACAAACACAAACCGTAGGAAAGATCAACACACTAATCTCTAATGATGTTTGACGTAGCGATACGGCCGCCATTATAATAACAATGTTTTCTTTGATTTGTTTATTTATTTATTAAACAATGGTGGGGAAAAGGGCGGGAAAACAAAAGACGAAGGCGGGAAAATTAATGTCGTTATAAAATGGCTGACAAAATGGCGGGTGGCGTTCGTTGTAATATTTTACTTTTTCTTCTTTTTTTTTTGTTGATGTCTGATGTCGTCGATTATGGCCTAAAATGGAGATAACCTCCAAGGGTTGAGTTAATTTGGAACTGACAGAATAAAAAAAAAAAACAAAAACACCCACTACGGTCAGAGGTCATTGAAGTAGTCATCATTTTTGAATGGGAATTATTCTGGCCCAAATGACGTAACAGTTGGCCAGCATAGCGGGGTGGGGTAATTTGTTTATTTATTGGAGAGCAAAAAAAAAATCACTCGCAAAGAGTTTCATTAAATTTAGAGACAAAAGTGATGGGAATGAAGACATTGAGTGTTTATTTGACGTGGCCTGTGTGTTTGTGACTTTTTGTCAGTACAAATTAAATTAGTGTTTTCTGTATTTAAATATATAACTTTTGGCTAGCAAGCGTGTCTAAGTCTGTGTTAATGTTTGTGTAGAAATAATTTATGGATATTTTTTTACGATGTGCAAATGCGATTTTTAAACTTTAGCGATGGATGATATATAATGTGGATAAGTTTGTTACTTAACCGGGCAGATTCATTCCGACTTCGAAGTTTCGTGAAGGCATTATTGTGAGGTCTTCAATCAATAATGGCTACACGAAAGTCGGAAGGAATCTGTTCGGTTAAGTGACAAACTTATCCACGTTAACTCTATTAACGCTGTATCTCGATATAAATCATTTTATGATAAAAAAAAAAACAGGTTGCCAAAATGATTTTCTACCAGTAAACCAGTGAAAAACAGCAATGTTGGCACTAAGCATCATCACAACATAACCCTATATATTATTTATTTAGTGTTTATAACATAAATATGATATTATAACATATTTATGTTATAAATCCTACATAAATATTATTAGCTCTACTTTGTATTGTGTACTATTTAAAGAGTGCTGTTTCTTTGGATACGGAATATTATTCCATCCATACCTACCCGATACTTACTCACACACACACACACACACACACACACACACACACACACACACACACACACATTTATATATATATGTTTTAAGCATGTTGTATTAAACGATAGAGACAATTTAGTCTTGTAGTTTTTCTGTTGTATTTTCTCATATTTTCTAATGAAGCTTTTTATTTCCAAATTATATTTATGCAAATATTGTCCATATTTTACCCGAGTACTTTTGAGCGTCATCGTTCATCATTGGGGTCAATATACTATAGTAAATTCAAAGCCTCTAACCTGGTAATGAGCAACACCCTTCTCCAGCTGCTGCCGGGGTTGATAGAACTAATGTTGTGTATGAATTCAAATGTCCTTTTGAAGAATGCTCTTCTAATCCACATACATGCATTGGATTTACGACTACCCGGCTATCTAGACGATTAACTAGACATTTAAATGATTCTAGCGCCATTACACAAGATCATATGTCACATACTGTTTCCCTTTCGCATTCCGACATTCTTAAAATTCTTATAGACAATACTAAAATTATTGATCAACACACAGACATTAGATGCCTTGAAATTTTAGAGGCACTACATATTAGAAGTTATAAACCTCTTATCAATCGTACAGCTTACCAAGTTTCTGGACACATACTACAATGTGCTTAGATAGTATATTTGAAATATAATTAAGGTAAATAATTCTTGCCTCTACGTAATTAGATAATTCACATAATTACTTCCCTTGAATTTTAAATTCTCTAATGTATTTTTACGGTATTTAAATTTTTTTTTCAACTCTAAATATTCCATGTTATCAGATAATTTACGCCTCTACGTGATCACATATTTTCACGCTTGCACGTGATCACATTACTACTTCCCTTGAAATTAAAAAAAAAACAAACTTTCTTAACGTTTATTTAGTTCTTCAAAATGTCGTAATACGTTTTCTGCTCCAAGACAATTGTTGATGCTTAAAACTGTAAATTTGACCCTGATGATGAACGATGACGTTCGAAAGTACTCGGTTAAAATATAGACAATATTTGCATAAATATAATTTGGAAATAAAAAAAAAATGCCTCATTAGAAAATATGAGAAAATACAACAGAAAATCTGCAAGACTAAGTTGTCTCTATCGTTTAATAGAACGTGTTTAAAAGAAGAGATGCTGTCAAAATATACGTATTTTAGGTTAAGAGGCTCATCCCTTGTTCCCTGTTTAGGATGTGGTTTCAGGCTTTCTCTTTTCCAATCTTCTCATTTTTTTTTCAATTGGAGTAGATAGATCAATCTATCGCTCGGTTCACACTCCACCCACGTCTATTGAACAGGTTAAGAGGCTCATCCCTTGTTCCCTGTTTAGGATGTGGTTTCCGGCTTTCTCTTTTCCAAACTTCTCACTTTTTTTTTTCAATTGGACTAGATAGATCTATCTATCGCCCGGTTCACACTCCACCCACATCTATTGAACAGGTGAAGAGGCTTATCCCTTGTTCCCTGTTTAGGATGTGGTTTCAGGCTTTCTCTTTTCCAATCTTCTCACTTTGTTTGCTTTTTTTTTTCAATTGGAGTAGATAGATCTATCTATCGCCCGGTTCACTCCACCCACGTCTATTGAACAGGTGAAGAGGCTCATCCCTTGTTCCCTGTTTAGGATGTGGTTTCCGGCTTTCTCTTTTCCAATCTTCTCACCTTGGTTTCTTTTTTTTTTCAATTGAAGTAGATAGATCTATCTATCTCCCGGTTCACACTCCACCCACGTCTATTGAACATGTTAAGAGGCTCATCGCTTGTTCCCTGTTTAGGATGTGGCTTCCGGCTTTCTCTTTTCCAATCTTCTCACTTTGGTTTCTTTTTTTTTTTCAATTGGAGTAGATAGACCTATCTGTCGCCCGGGGTTCACACTCCACCCACGTCTATTGAACAGGTGAAGAGGCTCATCCCTTGTTCCCTGTTTAGGATGTGGTTTCCGGCTTTCTCTTTTCCAATCTTTTCACTATTACGTTGCCTCCTGCACATCAGTGGCGTTACCGCCTTGCTTGTGGTGATACGATTAAAAATATATATATATATATATATGTGTGTGTGTGTGTGTGTGTGTGTGTGTGTGTGTGTGTGTGTGTGTGTGAATTCAGATAAAACTTATCAGGGAAATAGCCATTTTCAACATGTCATTTTAAAACATACCTTCTCAACCCAATATAAACAAAGAATGAAGAAAAATTCTAAGCCCAGATGTTCGCTCTAGTAAAGGGAGGGCTTCAGATTTTATAGGGTTAGGCTAGCGGAATTTTAGTAATAATTTCTTCTTTGGTAGTAAGAGGTATGTGGCTTGACCTTTGAATTAGTGGCGGTAGGTGATGAGGAAGTAACTGCTGAGCCAAATTTAAATAAAAAAAATTATTGTGATTAATTATTTGTATATTTAAGCAGACAATTCTCTTTTAGGCATGTCAGATTAAATAAATATCTTCGTAGTCACGAATAGTATTTTGTGTATTATAATTGCAAGATATAAGAAATGCATTGTAATTTTTACAGTTGATTTTATTTCCCATTTTCGTTTCTCAAAGTTCGGAAGAAGATTGAAAGTACTTAGAAACATTCAGAAATAGAAAATAAAATCAACTTTAAAAGTTACAGCGCAATTATTGTATCTTTCAATTATAATACACGAACACTTATCCGTGAGTCAGTCAGTCAGTTAAGTGCCATACGTGATACACGCTTGGGCGATCATGTTTCGAAAGAGACATGAAGGACTGGGCAGAAGATTATCCCGCAGTAGGTTGTCATTGCTTTGTGTGGTAGACTGGTTGCAGGCCATGACTATAGAGACCTAATCTATCTTGCCATTTATCTCATAGCTGGAGTGAGAAGAGATGGATTATATCATTATATTAATAAATAGTAATTATTGGGGGATCAATTTATCACTTCATAACAATAGAAAACCGATCCCCCACTTTATGCCCAGTAGAAGTTTTAATTATGTTTTCAACTGTTATATTTAGTCAGTCAGTTAAGTGCCATACATGATACACGCTTAGGTGATCATATCTCGAAAGAGACATGACTGACTGGGCAGAAGATTATCCCGCAGTAGGTTGCCATTGCTTTCTGCGGTAGACTGGTTGCCGACCAAGGCTATAGAACCTAATCTGTCCTGCTATTTAGCCCATAACTGGAAGGAATAGACGGATTAATACCTTTCCCAAGGGTATTTGCGCGTAAATGAATACAATGGATTCAGCTGGAATTCGAACTCGGCTCCCCGGTTTCTCCTTCCGAGCCGATATCCACTGTACCACAACCGTGAGTACGAAATGATTTTTTTAGAAATAAACGAACATAATTTTTGCAATTTATTTAATATAATTATATATATTTTAAACACGTTGTATTAAAAGATAGAGACAACTTAGTCTTGCAAATTTTCTTTTGTATTTTCTCACATTTTCTAATGAGGCTTTTTATTTCCGAATTATATTTATGCAAATATTGTCCATAGGTTAACTGAGTACTTTCAAACGTCACCGTTCACCATCATGGTCAAATTTACATTAGAAAATATGACAAAATACAAAACAAAAACTGAAAGACTAAATTGTCTCTAACGTTTTTAAAAGAAAAGATGCTTCCAAAATATATATATATATATATATATATATATATATATATATATTATTCTATGTCTATGGCACGACTCGGATTTTTATGCATGAAACCATCATTAGGTTCATATTTTAAACTGACAGTTTAATAGATTTTAATTTAGAAAAACTTTTAATTTAGAAAAACTTGCCATATCAATGATCCAAATCTGCTTAATAAAAAAGTGATTCAATGACCACACGCTGTCATCGAAAAAAATACTTAAAAAATACTTAAATTCTTAGGCCCAGATTGATATAAATCCCTCTTTACGTTTGCCTATTCAGTCTTTCTTTCTTTCTTGCTTTCTTTCTTGCTTTCTTTCTTTCTTTCTTTCTTTCCTTCTTTCTTTCTTTCTTTCTTTCTTTCTTTCTTTCTTTCTTGCTTTCTTTCTTTCTTTCTTTCTTTCTTTCTTTCTTTCTTTCTTTCTTTCTTTCTTTCTTTCTTTCTTTCTTTCTTTCCCCGCAATGTTACCTTTAACAACTATAATTTAAAACTCTAATATTTTTGCCCCGTACATTGTTTATTTTTTAATTATTAATTCTAAATTTTACTTCTTAATTTTACTTTTAACTTTTATTTTAATTCATTTTATTTTTATTTAAAAATTCAAAATCTGAATTTTCTCTACATTTTTTTATATAAGGTTAAAATATAATATATATCTAAGGTTAAAATGAAATTTTTAAAATGAAAAAATATTCTTGATGATTTCGTTTTAGATTTAATTAAAAGCGTAATAACGACCTCAGTAGATACACAAAGATAGAAAAAGGCGTAAGACAAGGATGTGTCTTTTCACCGGATTTGTTCAACCTATAAAGCGAGAATATTTTGAGGACCCTAGATGACACACCAGGATTTATTATTGGAGGCCACAACCTGAACAACATAAGATACTCGGACGATACAGTACTGATTGCGGACACGGAAAGGAAACTGCAAGATCTCATACAGAAAGTAGCAGTGGAGAGTGACAAGAAGGGACTACAAATAAACTTTAAGAAAACTGAGTGCATGGTCATCAGCAAAAGATACAACCCAAAATGCCAAATACAGGTGGGGGATAACAGAATCAAACAAGTCCAAGAATTTAAGTACCTAGGAAGTGTTCTAACAGGAGATGGAAAGTGCGACACGGAGATCCGAAGGCGAATTGGTAATTCAAAGGACGCGTTCCAGAAGATGAGCAAAATACTAACACACAGGAAGATCTCAATAGAAACGAAGAAAAGAGTGCTAGACTGCTACGTGATGTCAGTTCTTCAGTACGGCTGTGAATGCTGGACAATATCATCGAAAATGAGGACAAAACTGGAAGCGGCCGAAATGTGGTTCTACAGAAGGATGCTACGGATATCGTGGACTGAGCATACAAACAACGACGAAGTGTTAGAAAGAATGGCAACAAAAAGGAAATTGATGCTGAGCATCAGGAAGAGACAACTGAAGTTCCTGGGACATGCAATGAGGAAGGAGAGCCTGGAGAACCTGATACTGACTGGTCAGATAGAAGGAAGGAGAGACAGAGGAAGGCAGCGGATAACATATCTGCAGAGTCTGATCAGGTGGATGACGGAACGGGGGATGCCAGGAGCAACAGGAGCAAACATACTAAGAGCCACAAGGGATAGGGAGACGTGGAGATCCATGATCGCCTACGTCCTGAAGGGACAGGGCACATAGAAGAAGAAGAATAATTAAATTTATTATTTCCATTAAGTAAAAAATTCTGGTGTATTTCAGATAGAAAGTATATAGATTGGAATGTCACATTTAATATCGATTTCTTAAAATTTTCTTAATTTTAAGAAATTTGTAAACAAACAAAAATTCATCGATTTTAAATATATTTCAAAAAATTTCTGACACTTTATTTTAGTAAAATTTTTAAAAAAATAATTTCATTTATTTGTAAAATTTGTAAGTTTCATTAAAATCGGATAATTATTTGATTTTTACTAGAATTTCAAAATTAATAAGTTTTCTACCGAAAAAACGTGAAAAAAAAAATCAATGTTAAAAGTTAGCCACTGCGATGACGTAAGCAAAAAAAAACTTTTACCAAAATTTCGAACGTGTTAGAAAGGATTAAAAAATTTCAAAAAATAATTAAAAAATACTTTGGTCTTTCATCTTACTAATAACATCAACATTTTGACGATAAAACTTTATTTTCGTTAAGTTTGTGGCCTTTTTCATTATGCTAAGCAGTTTTGCCGCTAAAAAGTGACGGTACCTAACTATATACCTTTGTCTATGTATTTATCTATCTAACCGAAATAATAAAAACAAAAAAGCCAATTTAATTTTCAGGACGAGGACCCAGATATGGAGAGTTTGACCGCCTCCTTAAAACAGCTCACGTATTTTTATGGTTTAAACGAGAGGGGTAAAATTTGCGAAAAAGTGACGGTACCTAGATATATGCAACGCGATTTTTTATAATGGCAAGTTTATAGCCAAGTGCCGCACTTATTTTGTTTTTTACGAAGTGCGACTTATATATATATATAAATATATATATATATACTTATATATATTTTTACGCGCGTTGTGTTGCAGTGGTTATCAACTCAAGGTGAAAACACGATCAAAACCCAATCACATCCATTTCTGCGTAAAAAATAGAAAATAAACATAAAAAGTAATTTTAATTATCAAAATAAAATTCAAAACAGCATAACGTAATGAAAAAGGCTACAAACTTAACAAAAATAAAGATTTATCGTCAAAATTTTCATGTTATTATTAAGATGAAAGATCAAAGTATTTTATAATTATTCTTTTAATTTTTTTTAAACATTTAGATGGAATAACAAATTTAAATATTTTAGATGGTATAACAAATTTAAACCACCAACATTTGTAGGTAGATTGAAATCCCCATGGTAAAATATAGGCTAGACACCAGCATCAGTTTACAAATACTATATGAACTAGTATTGTATGTGACTCTCTATGTTATCCTTGCACTTCTTACAGGAACTGTCTACAGCGACTTTATTTCGAATACACTTCCAGACCTGCTAGAGGATGTATCTTTGTTAATACGAAGAAACATGTGGTTCATGTATGAAGGAGCACCAGCATATTTTAGTCACACTAGCTGACATCTACCATAACTGATGGATTGGTAAGTGAGGACCGGTTCCATGGCTTGCGTGTTCTCCAGAATTCAAGCCTTTGGATTCTTATCCGTGTGGTTATGTACACTTTGTTTTATGCAGGATACATTAATAATGCAGATACGCTACACCAACATGTCATAGGGGCGTATTTAAAAAATTCGACACCTTAGGGGGATTACCTGCGGGTGTTCGCCAGTGACTGATCAGACGGGTGCATGCGTGTGTAAAATCAAGCAGAGAATGTTTTGAACATTTGTTATAAATTGCTGTTTTCAGCAACAACGATGACCTTTTAGACATATGTTGATATGGAAATTTAACCCTGTTGTGGTGTTACAAACACGTCTTCAAAGTTTGCAAAAGTATTTTTGGATTGTATCTTAGATCGTACAATTAACTACCGTAAACTTTAAACTTAATAAACAAAAACAAGGCATTGTGCACAAAAGTTTATATGGGCCTTTGTCCTTGTTTTTGTATGAGGAACCCACCCTGAAGTTTGTAATTATGCAGGGTCACTCTTTATATGATTTGCATTCATTTTTTCAGGCGTTATTATTTTCGTTTTAGTTCTATTTAGTTCTATTTTTTATTTTTGATACCCTACCCACGCAAACACACACGCACTCACACATGTATATATATATATATATATGTATTATTGTATTACCGTCTTAATAACCTCTCTGAAGATGGCTAATGTGAGCCGAAAGCTTAGAACCGAATTAATAGAAATTATCCAAAAGTTGGAGAATTTTTGTCTTTATTTTCAACTGAAATTAAAGCCAAAATAAGACATTTAGAACAGCTCATGATTAAATTACATTCATTGTCTTTTATATTTAACAGTATATGTTGAGAAAATTATTTGCTGCCTCGATACACTAAATATATATATATATCTAAACTTATTTATAAATGGAACTTTGTGTGTGTGTGTCTATCCGTTACCTATAGACTCCAAAAGGGGCTGAACTGATTTTCTTGAAGATTTACAGTCTGTGAATGTTCTTAGCTAGGTTTTGTGTTGAGATACCCTCGATAAATATCGAAAATCGATAATCGAAAAAATCGGGTTATAGAAGGAGTGGTCCGATTTTAATCAAATTTGATACACTCATAGATAAAGACATAAGAAACGAGATTCAGAAGTTTCAAGGTTGCAGTTCTTATAATAGTGCAGAAAATCGATAATATATATATATATATATATATATAAACTGAAAGATGTTTGTGTTTGTGTCTGTTTATTTGTCTGTATGTCCTTTATACAAATCCAAAATTTTATCCGATTCTCACCAAAATTCACACAAATATTCTTTAGGCTGAGTCTGAGCTCCAGGACCATGAATTAGTTTTAAAGCTTTCATTACACCCGAGCAACGCCGAGCTATACTGCTAGTATATATATATATATATATATATATATATATATATATATATATATATATATATATAAATTAAGATAAAATTTAGAGGGGAAATAGCCATTTTCAACATGTCAGTTTAAGACATGCATTATCAACCCCCTTTAAACAAAGAATGAGGAAAAATTCTAATGTCGGAGGCTTGGTTTAGTAAAGAAAGGGGTGGGGGAATATAGGCTATTATAGGGTTAAGCTAGCGGAATCTTAGTAGTAATTTCTTCTATGGTGGTGGGAGGTATGTGATTTGATCATTGGGTTAGTAATGGTAGGTAGGAGAAAATGTAACTGCTTGGACAAATTTGAAAAAAAAACGTCATTGTGATTAAATAGAAGAATAAGATAATAATTGCAATTTATATTTATTTCTATGACAACACACACTAATGATCTCCCTCCGTTTATTCAGAAGTACACTCTGATACTGAAATTTCAAAATATTATTTAATTAGAACTAATAATGTTGAATATCTAATGAAGGTCAAATCAGTTTCCTAATTTTTCAATCACTTATTGCGCTTTATTAGAAGAATAATTTTATTTATCACAGAAAATTAATTTATTTATTACGAGGGTCATTCAATAAATAAGGTGAATTTTTCGGTATAAGGACTTCTACGAGGGTCATTCAATAAATAAGGTGAATTTTTCGGTATAAGGACTTCTACGAGGGTCATTCAATAAATAAGGTGAATTTTTCGGTATAAGGACTTCTACGAGGGTCATTCAATAAATAAGGTGAATTTTTCGGTATAAGGACTTCTACGAGGGTCATTCAATAAATAAGGTGAATTTTTCGGTATAAGGACTTCTACGAGGGTCATTCAATAAATAAGGTGAATTTTTCAGTATAAAGACTTCTACGAGGCTAATTCAATAAATAAGGTGAATTTTTCGGTATGAGGACTTCTACGAGGGTCATTCAATAAATAAGGTGAATTTTTCGGTATAAGGACTTCTACGAGGGTCATTCAATAAATAAGGTGAATTTTTCGGTATAAGGAGTTCTACGAGGGTCATTCAATAAATAAAGTGAATTTTTCGGTATAAGGACTTCTACGAGGGTCATTCAATAAATAAGGTGAATTTTTCGGTATAAGGACTTCTACGAGGGTCATTCAATAATTAAGGTGATTTTTCGGTATAAGGACTTCTACGAGGGTCATTCAATAAATAAGGTGAATTTTTCGGTATAAGGACTTCTACGAGGGTCATTCAATAAATAAGGTGAATTTTTCAGTATAAGGACTTCTACGAGGCTCATTCAATAAATAAGGTGAATTTTTCGGTATAAGGTCTTCTACGAGGGTCATTCAATAAATAAAGTGAATTTTTCGGTATAAGGACTTCGACGAGGGTCATTCAATAAATAAGGTGAATTTTTCGATATAAGGACTTCTACGAGGGTCATTCAATAAATAAGGTGAATTTTTCGGTATAAGGACTTCTACGAGGGTCATTCAATAAATAAGGTGAATCTTTCGGTATAAGGACTTCTACGAGGGTCATTCAATAAATAAGGTGAATCTTTCGGTATATGGACTTCTACGAGGGTCATTCAATAAATAAGGTGAATTTTTCGTTATGAGGACTTCTACGAGTGTCATTCAATAAATAAGGTGAATTTTTCAGTATAAGGACTTCTACGAGGCTCATTCAATAAATAAGGTGAATTTTTCGGTATAAGGACTTCTATGAGGGTCATTCAATAAATAAGGTGAATTTTTCGGTATAAGGACTTCTATGAGGGTCATTCAATAAATAAGGTGAATTCTTCGGTATAAGGACTTCTACGAGGGTCATTCAATAAATAATGTCAATTTTTCGGTATAAGAACTTCTACGATGGTCATTGAATAAATAATGTCAATTTTTCGGTATAAGGACTTCTAATACAGATAGAAGCTTACTTTTTTATTTTTATTTTTTTTCCTTAACTTCTTTTTCAAAGGGATTTAATTATTTTTTTTTTTCAGATTGAAAACAAGCTTTGAGAGTTTTGGAGATTAACAAAGATGGCCGACCAAGAAGCATGCTCCAGGATTGAACAGAGGTCAGTTAGCACATTTTTTGGTTGCTGAAGGGTGTAAACCAGTTGAAATTCCTAGGAGAATGTCAACTGTGTATGGCGCGACATGTTTCAGCCAAAAAAAAAAAAATGTCTACAAGTGGGCTAAATTGTTTAAAGAAGTTTGAAAGTGACGATGAAGTCAAAAGTTCTGTGAGCGATTGGCTGAGACATCAGTCCAAAGATTTAGGAATACGGAATCGTGTGCACAGATGGGAAAAGTGTGTGACACCGCTGGGAGACTACGTTGAAACTTTTAAAAAAGTAAGCTTCTATCTGTATTAGAAGTCCTTATACCGAAAAATTCACCTTATTTATAGACTGACCATCGTATATGAGCATGCTTAAATTCAACTGTTAATCACATGAGTTACTTATAATCTATACATAAAAATTCTGTAACTTTCGTTTGTCCGTCCATTACACCCTCTGAAATAGCCATCTATTGGCCGATTTAAACCAAATATTGAGGATTGAAAATATGCTATACATGATTCAAGAACCAGAATATACACACATAAGGCACATAAATCAAATAAGAAAAAGACGGTTGGAAAAAACCCAACACGCCACCGTTAGAAGAAGAAACGATGGACCCGATCTTTGATACATTCGAGTTTCAAAAAACCCAAACAGGGCCGGAAACTAGAAACTCTGATAGGAAAATGAAGGTCACCGAACCGTTGATAATAAATCACAAAAGAAAGAGATATTAAAAGCTCTACATAGAGAAAGAAACTTGGGAGGCGGGTGTCATAGTGGCATCACTCATTACAACGGATTGAACTCTTCCTACAACCTCATATACTTCCCCTCACAAGAGGTGGCAGAGAGAGTGAGAGATCCCCAGGAGATCAGCATAAGCAGATCAGCGGAGAACGATAGGCAGAGCTCGCCAAGACTGCTACTGTACGACTATTGCGAGTCCCAGTTCTAGTATTACTTCCTAACCCGTATTTATTCGTTCCACGTATTGTATTTTGCTGTGTTAATATATATTCGTTATTTCCTATTTTGGTTGTTGTTGTATTATTTTCTTGCTGGACTTCTTAACCGGGTCCACGACAAATTTTGAGGCGAAGCTTAAACAGGTAAGGGAATTTTATAATTATATTTAATTATCATTACTATTAATGTAATTCTTACATGTTGTTCCCGCGTGTGTATCCTTTGAAAATTAATCATCATTACATAACCGATCTCAAGTTACACGTCTGATGGACTGTCCCTGCGATATCGCAATCTCAGACTTTGACAGAATGTCACAGAATACGTCAAGGCCGACAAGGGAAACTGCCGATCGTTTTAATGTGCCACCAAATCTCTGTATGCTTCGAAAAAGCCCCGCGTCTAAAATTCAATATTCAAAGAGAACAGCGCAATCGTGAAAATTTTCCATTCGTCACAACCACTGACTATTCGCATCTAAACTTGGTTTCCGGAGCCATCTACATATCCACCTATGGATCTGCTGATGAATTGCAAGACAAAATTATCTTCGGATTCGAAGGACAATGATGGCTGCATAATTGAACTACAAAATTACGTAAAAATATGTAACATAATTAAAAATAACTGTTATTGAAGTGCAGATTAAATATACAGATTATATTAAAACCCAACAGCCATTTCTTTTATTTTCACAGAGAAATCTGCATAGGTTTCTTTAATATGGTCTCAAATGAAAATCCGAATAAAAACATCTCGAAACAAAGGATATGTTTTCAGTTGTTGTTTTCTTCTTATTCTTAGAACATATAAACATTCCAGACGAAAACTTCAACATTATTAAACAAGGTAGAAAGTCAATACTATACTACACCAAGAAAATATGGTCGAAAAAGTGAAACACTAATAATAACAACAATGTCAATAACAATCCCAAATTTTATGTGTCAATGGGCAGTTACGATAGCACATTATTACATGAACGCACGGGCATTCATATCATCAACAAATTAGCAAATATCACGAACAAAACGACATAGGTTTATACAGGGAAAATGGCCTAATAATGGTAAAAACCTGTAAGGTCAGCACTACAGGAAAAATATGAAAACGAATTATCCAAACCCTCAGCACACTAGAATTAACAATAGACATGAAATCTGATCTAAAAATGGTAATTTGCTATAACATTCTATGTAAACAACAAATATGCAAGCAATTAAGAAAAGCATACAACCGTATATTCATTAATAATTACTCCAAACACCAAGTAATGTATTCAAACACATATCTATATTCATGAACAAAAGAATATCAACGAATATTCATGAACAAAAGAATATCAACGAATATTCATGAACAAAAGAATATCAACGAATATTCATGAACAAAAGAATATCAACGAATATTCATGAACAAAAGAATATCAAAGACTATTCATGAACAAAAGAATATCAACGAATATTCATGAACAAAAGAATATCAACGAATATTCATGAACAAAAGAATATCAACGAATATTCATGAACAAAGAATATCAACGTATATTCATGAACAAAAGAATATCAACGAATATACATGAACAAAAGAATATCAACGACTATTCATGAACAAAAGAATATCAACGAATATTCATGAACAGAAGAATATCAACGAATATTCATGAACAAAAGAATATCAACGTATATTCATGAACAAAAGAATATCAACGTATATTCATGAACAAAAGAATATCAACGAATATTCATGAACAAAAGAATATCAACGAATATTCATGAACAAAAGAATATCAACGAATATTCATGAACAAAAGAATATCAACGAATATTCATGAACAAAAGAATATCAACGAATATTCATGAACAAAAGAATATCAACGAATATTCATGAACAAAAGAATATCAACGAATATTCATGAACAAAAGAATATCAAAGACTATTCATGAACAAAAGAATATCAACGAATATTCATGAACAAAAGAATATCAACGAATATTCATGAACAAAAGAATATCAACGAATATTCATGAACAAAGAATATCAACGTATATTCATGAACAAAAGAATATCAACGAATATACATGAACAAAAGAATATCAACGACTATTCATGAACAAAAGAATATCAACGAATATTCATGAACAGAAGAATATCAACGAATATTCATGAACAAAAGAATATCAACGTATATTCATGAACAAAAGAATATCAACGTATATTCATGAACAAAAGAATATCAACGAATATTCATGAACAAAAGAATATCAACGAATATTCATGAACAAAAGAATATCAACGAATATTCATGAACAAAAGAATATCAACGAATATTCATGAACAAAAGAATATCAACGAATTCTAACAATATAAAAATATTCCATTTAAACAAAAAAAAATATACGAATCAACACTAAGAAATAGCGAAAACACACACGAAAACCGAACCAAACTAAAACTATAGAAAAAGAACCATAATCTGATTGAACCCACCCTACAGTAAAAACCAAAATGAGAAAAAGATCCGTCAAAATAATTGGAAAACATTTTCCCAAACACAACGAACTATAAAAATCAACAAAAATGCAGTCAAAATCAGTTTAAGCTGTATGGATAACATGGAGAAAATAATAACCAAACGCAATAAAATGCTAAACTAAATAATAATAATAATAATAATAATAATAATAATAATAATAACTGCAATAATATAAACTAACAAAACCACACCAACAAAGACAACTGCCCACTTAACAACAAATGTCTAACCAAAAATATAAATTATAAAGTTACTGTAATAAATAACATTAACACAGGGAAAAATTTAACAAAGGAGCCACAGAAATAACCTTTTAAAAAGAGCCAACAATCCTAAAACGCCATTCAAAATAGAAAGATACATAAACAACACATTATCGAAATATAAATGGAACTAAAACGAACATACTAACGCCTGAAAAATGAAGTGCACATAATATAAAGTTTGGCCCTGCACAATAGCAATAACAGAAATTGCTAACTGTATTTGGAGGAACATTTGGGAATAATCACCTTTAAAAACCAAAGCAAACAACTAAACAAGAAAATGAAATAATGGAGAGAGGCAAACAGTCAAATAAATACTTAATTTGACATTTAAATACTAACAGAAACAAAACAAATGAATAAATAAAAAACGCAATTCAATTGCAAACAGAATTCACTGTACCTAATACCATGTCCCCAACAATAATAAACGAAAATAGTTTTGAAATAGAATAACCGTAATATCAATAACAAACAAATACTTAATTCCCACCTCTAAACCAGCTTACAAAAAACACGCGTAAAACTTACACATACACATACCACTATATAAAACCTAACATACAGTTACATTCATTACAACACAAAAATACACACACGCAAATACACAAGAGCGGACCTACACACACACATATATACATATAATACGGGGTGACCCCAAAAAATTTTTGAAGTGCGTATTGGCAGACATGTGCAATTGGCAGCACTGCGAAACAGTGGCCTCACAAAGTAAACACTCTACCATTTCAGTAAACATTGACCAAGATGAATTTCTAAGCAAGTTATGGATGTCAGATGAGGAACCATTTTCATCTCCCAGGTTACTTGAATAAACAGAACTACCGTTACTGGGAAGACAGAAATCCTAATGAAATTGATGAGCGCCCTTTACACGCTACTAAGATGACATTATGATGTGCTTTTTCATTATAAGGGATCATCGGAATTTATTTATTTTAAATGAACAGGGAATTTCAGTTACTGTCACTGCGAATAATTACTTGAATTGAACAATTTTCACACGTTCAAGAAACCTGGTTTCAACAGGCTGGAGCGACATCACACACTGCACGGCAATCATTGGAGGCTGCGTGAGAATTGTTAGGTAACCATGTGATCTCAAGAATCGGTAATGTTTCATAGTCCCCTAGATCGCCAGAATTGTCCGTTTTTCTTCTGGAGCTACCTCAAGAGTAAAGTGTACACGACTCGACCAAGAACTTTGAATGAGTTAAAACAGAGAATTCAGGATGAAATTCATAGTATCCCAGCTGAGATGTTGCAGCGGTCAATGAGGAATCTCAACAGCAGATTTCAAGAATGCATTCGTACAGGAGGAAGCCATCTACAGGACATAATTTTAAAAAAATGAAAATTCTATCATTGTTTCTTAAATGGCATATTTCAAGGTTTCAATTATTTTGAATAAAATATTTTTCATCCATAGCTCTTGGTTTTATTGAATTGTTAAAAGTTCCCATTTTTGGGGGGTCACGCAATACCAGTAAGAAAATAAGAAAATTTTGGGGGGTCAAAATGAAAAAAAAAACATAACAAAGTCGCACACAAAAAAGTGCAAAATGTACAATCAACCAATCCATCACCCAAAAATTGACTAAATTTACAGTAAATATGCAACAGTACATAAACACACAACTATTGAAGAATATTAGCAGCCCTGATGAGTGGGAATAGTATTATACGTTCACGAAACTTTGAAGTCAGCATGATGGATGTGACACCAAGCAGTTAAATTACAATTTTTTTCTAAATTAATTATATATATGGAAAGACTGTTTTGAGACTTGACACTCTCAGAATAGATTGAAATCAAGAGGCACGGAAGTAAACAGCAATCAATGCTTACAGATTCACGAAGTTGCGCGCAGCTGATTGATGAATTGTTGTGTGTGTTTTTAATTTACGGCTTACCAACCGTTTTTGGTTTATTTAACGCTGAAGCGTTTTGGACTGTCAGAATAACTATTTTCTTGTAAGTAAATATAGCATTAATAACCTTTTGACAATTATTCTTCAGATAAAACGTTTGAACCCATAGCTGGAGGGGAACGGAATTCATAAATTCCTCAAGGGTACTTCCGCCTAAGGGAATCCAACGAACACGACTGAAATTTCAACTCGGCTTCCCGATTTCTTGTTCAGTTGTGTGTTTTTTAATGTGTTTTTAATTTACGGCTTATCAACCGTTTTTGGTTTATTTAACGCTGAAACGTATTGGACTGTAAGAATAATTCTTTTCCTGCAAGTAAATAAAGCATTACTAATCTTTTGAGGATGACAATGATTTCTTCAGATACCACGTTTGAACCCACAGCTGGAGGGGAACAGAATTCATAACTTCCTGAAGGGTACTTCCGCCTAAGGGAATGCAACGAACACGACTGAAATTTGAACTCGGCTCCCCGATTTCTCGTTCAGTTGAAAAGAACGTTAAAATCACGATGAATTTAAAATCTTTTTTTCAGCACAAGACATGATTCGAAACCCTCATACCGATGGTCCGAGAAAAACGTAATCAGGATATTCATGGTAATGGTAATATTAGCGTTTCCTAATGAGGGTACATTTGACATTCAATCAGACCAATTTACACTTTTCTTCCTTCTCTTTAACCTGAATGATGATTGCAATATATGTGTACCTCGGTTTACGTCGTTTCGAGTTAAGTCGTCCCGATATACGTCTTTTCTTTAAAAAATATGGAAAGATAAAAATCATTTTATTCGACTTTACGTCTGTCCGCCACGTATATTTCAATCGTGATATCACTAAAAAGCCTTAAAATCACATAAAATTATGTTAGAATACAATAAGATTAAAAGCCATCTATGTCTGCGATGTAAGTAACCGAATTCAGTGTAAATATTGGTAAATTTAACATGCATTAGTTATTTTTTAGAGCACACCCGATTCATATATAAAGAGTCTGCGATGTACTGTAAAGATGGCCTAATTGTAAACATCAACATTTGCAACTATATAGGTACATGTATTCTGAAATTTAAATTACTTTTTTCTGTACTTTTTTTTTTTTTTTTTTTTAATCATAACACCCCGAGCAAGGCGGTAACGCCACTGATGCGCAGGGGGCTACGTAAGGGTAAAAAGAATGGAAAAGAGAAAGCCGGAAACCACATCCTAAACAGGAAACAAGGGATGAGCCTCTTCACCTGTTCAATAGATGTGGGTGGAGTGTGAACCGGGCGATAGTTTAGTCTATCTACTCCAATTGAAAAACAATAATAATAAAGGAAAACAGTGAAAAGATTGGAAAAGAGAAAACCGGAAACCGCATCCTAAACAGGAAACAAGGGATGAGCCTCTTCACCTGTTCAATAGATGTGGGTGGAGTGTGAACCGGGCGATAGTTTAGTTTATCTACTCCAATTGAAAAAAAAAATAAAAAATAAGGAAAAGAGTGAAAAGATTGGAAAAGAGAAAACCGGAAACCGCATCCTAAACAGGAAACAAGGGATGAGCCTCTTCACCTGTTCAATAGATGTGGGTGGAGTGTGAACCGGGCGATTACTATACTAAAAACTAAAATTTATTTGTTTGTAAGCTTGAAATAGATTCTCATTGAAGCATATATTATTAAAGCTGTATTTATAAATAAAATACAGAACTGGGAATGGTTATTTGTTGTTTATCCTTGTGACAAGTAAATTCGGGGCCAAGAAATTAGACTTAAATCGTTTTTCGACTTAAGTCGCCTCTCCTGTCGCAAATTACCGATGTAAAGTCTACTATCCATTTCCTTATAAACAAATATTCGACATTTATTAACAGAGCGGTCAAATGGTTGAATTTATAAAATCTTTCTCGCAAGATATTTTTTCAAGAAAATAGGTTTCTCAAGTATTAATGCTCTTTTCAGTACCGAGTATTCCTTCCTTCCTTGCCTTTTTATTTCTATGTGATGTGAAACGCAAACATCTTGATTATGTCATTATTTTCTTTTCGAGATCTGTGTGCAATCCATTTTAATTGCTGCTGCTGTTGAAAGTCCCTAAGTGAGGTGGTT
The DNA here is from genome assembly GCA_037127315.1 of Ascarosepion bandense. Taxonomy (NCBI): domain Eukaryota; kingdom Metazoa; phylum Mollusca; class Cephalopoda; order Sepiida; family Sepiidae; genus Ascarosepion; species Ascarosepion bandense. The sequence goes on along the minus strand of JBBBDQ010001915.1, from coordinate 527,064 downwards.
TCTTTTGTCTGGTATAGTTCTTTGTGACTCTTTAACGACAGTCCATGAGGTTCGGCGAAATGTGGTCTTTGCTGTCGTTAACACGCTTCACTCGCACGAAGTCAATAAGTGAGGTTGTTACTTTTGTGTGGTATCGGTCTTTGTGACTCTGTAACGCCAGTCCATGAGGTTCGTCGAAAAGTAGTCTTCCTTGTCGCCTACACACTTTAATCACTCGAAGACCTTAAGTGAGGTGGTTTCTTTTGTCGGGTATAGTTCTTTGTGATTCTTTAACGCCGGTCCATGAGATTCTACGAAAAGTGATTTCGTTGTCGCCTACAAGCATCAACCACTAGAAGTCCCTAAGTTAGGTTGTTTGTTTTGTCTGGTATAGTTCTTTGTGACTCTTTAACGCCAGTCCATGAGGTTCGGCGAAAAGTGGTCTTCGTTGTCGCCTACACGCTTCAATCGCTCAAAATCCCTAAGAGAGGTGGTTTCTTTTGTCTGGTATACTTCTTTGTGACTCTGTAACGCCTGTCTATGAGGTTCGACGAAAAGTGGTCTTCGTTGTTGCCTACGCGCTCCAGTCGTACGTAGTCCCTAATTCCAAGTGGTCACCAATCTAGGTACTGACCACGCTAGACGTTGCGTGACTTAAGTGATCGTACGAGAACCGGTGTTTCAACCTGATTTGGTCGTAAGCTCCATGTGAATGGAAATACACATGCATCAATAATATATTGACACGGGTATATCTATAAAAGGGTTGTACAAAATCCTAACAGCAAGGACTTTTGTTTTCATAAGAATGGGTGTCTCGATTTGATATAAATTGTTTCGAGGACTTTTAGGTAAGAGTTGGGATGTGATCCGCTCAAAACGGAAGGATGAAGCATGTTGCCAATTTTTAATATGATACTCATTCTACTCTCTTCTATTCATTAGTCTTCTACTTTAATATTCGGTCCTTCTTCCCTCTCTGTAACAACCTCGCTTTCCCTCTCCACTCTATATTTCTATTCCGTTATTTCTAGCTGCCTATCTTTCTCATTTTTTTCTGTCTGTCTGTCTGTCTGTCTGTCTGTCTGTCTGTCTGTCTGTCTCTCTCTCTCTCTCTCTCTCTCTCTCTCTGTCTTTTTCTCTTTTTTTTTCTTATGTTTTCATTTAAACATTCGGTTTTTCTTCCCTCCCTGTAAGAGCCTTGTTTTCCCTCCCTATCCATCTATCATTCTATTTCATCATTTCTATCTATCTATCGTTCTTCTTTTCACTCTCTCTCTCTCTCTCCCTTTCGCTCTTATTGCTTCTCTCTCTCCCCCACCAATGCATTCCTTTCATCTCTTTGTATCCATCATCTCTCCTCTCTCTCTCTCTCTCCCTCTCCCTTCTATTTTACTCTCTCCTTTTATCTTCTGTCTGTCTTTCTCTCCTGTGTACTAACAGATTCGGTTTCACTTTCCACTCTCTCCCCCCTCTCTCTCTTTCTCTCTTTATTGCCCCCTCTTATTCTCACCAAATCTTTTCTCACCAATCCTTTTTATTCACCCATCTTTCATCTTCTTCTTACCCAACGGCGCCCCCCATCTCTCTCTACTTCCCCCCTCCTCTATCTACCCCGTTTACTTTAAACCTTTTGTCTTTCTCTCCTGTCTTCAACTGCTTGGCTTTCCCTTTTTGATTCATTCCCTCTCTCTATCTCTGTCTCTCTCTTCATGACATATTCAGTTTCTTATACTATCAATGCTCTCACTCTCCCGCTCTTTCACTCTCACTCTCTACTTTGTTGCTTCTTTCTCTAATGTCCTCCCCCCCCACCCAATGTTAAACGAATCAATCACGTTCTTATTAATAGCATTCACCTCTACCCGCACCCAGTACCAATTGTTATCTTTGTTCATGAGGCGACGAAAGATGAAGTGAATCCAGGAAACTGGGGTTAAGTTCGAACAAGACAAGCAACGGGCCTTGCCACACCCTTTATCTCTCACCCGACATCATCGTTGCAGCTTGGCTCCTCTACCCGGCCTTACAGCGCAACGCTTGTGTGAAACCGAGTGAGAAAGGGAAATAGATTTTAATGAAGAC